>MJUU01006151.1:2299-43224 GCA_002080025.1 Modiolus philippinarum | reverse complement strand
AGTTAACTAGATAATTATCTAGTTAAATATCTAGATAATTTATCTAGTTAAATAACTAGATATTTATCTAGTTAGATAACTAGATATCTACTTAATTAACTAGTTATGTATATGATTATGTGTTGGCAGAAATATGCCACCATAATTTTTTGTCACAGTAAATGAACTACAGACAAGAAAATTTAAAAGACAAATTAATCAGTTGTTCCAGTTTAGATTTAATTAAAGTATGTTGAAGCGTTGTATAAAGTATAGAAAAATCATAACTGGTGATTGATGAAACTGGTTGCTGGTTACTGGTTACTGATTGCTATTTATCTAAAACTTCAATAGAATCTTTTACATTCAAAAACTTTGGTATTTTTTTTTCACAATATTTTATACAAGTAAGTGCACTGGTTAAATGGATAGACAAAAGTTTTAGTAGAACAATATTTAAGTAAAATTAGTTAGTAGTGTAACAGCACCTTTCTAATAAATCGGTGAAAGTGATTGTCGTAATCGAATCAAATCCTCAAAGTAAGGTTGCTAGGCAGAAGTGAAAAAAAATAAACAAACAAACAAAAAACAACAAAAACAAACAAACAAACAAAAACAAACAAACATACAAAAACAAATTAAAAGTAAAAAAAAAACAAAAGTAAAAGAAATAAAATAGACGGTTTTCGTGAGACTTTCAGGAAATTAACCAAAATTGGTTTCAAAATTTTTTGTAAAATACTTGGGAAAATGATTGTCCTAATCGAAACAAATACCTTAAAATAAGTTTGTTAAGAAGAATTAAAAAAAAAATAACAAGCGGTCTTTGAGACACTCAGGAAATAAACCAAACTTGGAATCAAGTATTTTTTTAAAATAAAATTGGTGAAAATGAATGTCTTAATCGAAAAATAAAATCGAAAAAGTAACGCTGCTGGCTAGAATTAAAAAAAAAGAAAGAAAAAACCCAAAAAAAACTGGTTTTAGACTTTCAGGAGATTCGACAAAATTTGAATCGATTTTTATTTAAATCTAATTGATAGAAATGACTGACTGATCTGCACTGATGAGACAAAAGTTTTCGAAATGTGCATATGCAGAAAATAAATTAACAGTAAATTCGGTATTTTGTTATTTATCAAAAACAACCCATAAAGTATGGTTGCTAGGTTTTATTCCAAAAGGTATTTGAAACTTGCAGAATACCTACCAGAATTGGAATCAAATTTAAGAATTCTAAGTATTCGGAAATTTGTTGGTTTTTTTTTCAAACACAGGCAAAATTACACAGGTAAAATTATAACAAATATTCATTTTTCATATTCTTTGATTGTGTTGTTTCTGTGCCACATATATTAAGATTTAATTTTATATTTTTGTTAAATCCTTCGATATAATTTTTAAACGACAATACTCACATTTCAAAACAAAAAGACAATACACTGTCAGTCTTTTAAATGCAATGATAATTATTTATGATGCATTAATCTATTTACTTTTAATCCGTTAACTTTAAAAAAACTGTGATAGATATATTACATATTGTTGACATTTAAAGAAAATTGTGATAAATGCACGTAATTCAAAATGTCAATTAATAAATAAAGATGCATTATTGTTCTATTCCCTCGTAAAACACCCATATTGCCTGACATTATAGTCAACGCCCTTACCCTTTTTTCAATCAACGTTCACTTATCAAAAATTATCTATTTAGTAAATGTGGAGAAGAGAGGAGGAACACTTAAAATGGCTGAAAATGAAAATCACATCTTACACATTACCGGTAGAAGAAAAATTAAATACAAACGGAAAACGATAGGAACTTGGGAGTCCATATTGGCAAACAATGAGAACAACTTAAATCGGATTACAAAACATCACAACTACCGAAGGACACACCAATGTAAAAAAAACAATGGACACACAAATGTCTATTCTGAAAAAAAAATATGGGTACTGAAACCACGTTAGATTATGTTTCAGTATACTCACACATATCATCATAGTTGGAATATTTTAAATATTATGCAAAAATAAAGTATTGGTCTATGCTTTATATTATCCTAAATACTGGGACTTTTTTCTGTCAGTAAAATATTTATTTCGACAATATACCACATAAATGGACTTACGTGTGTGGGATTATTCTAGGAATACATATGAATACCTAACATGACCTACACTTGAACTCAATTACTGTTTTGTTTCAATTACGAGACACGGTATTGAATCTTTAAGACTTGGAGGTAGTAATTGGGGAATTTGATGTCGCATATTAAGTATACTAGAGAGGCTTTATTGCATTTATTTTTCTTTGTTATAATGTAATTCGTAATAACGATAAAATAAGGAATTGATTCTGCCATTTGTAGTTTTTTTTAGGAAATCACAAAATGAACTGCAAAAACACGTAGCAACTGCTATCAAAAAATTAATGTAGAAAAGATAACAGGAAACACCCACAATGACTGAAACCCACAATCACACGCCACAATCCGCCATGAACCACACAAGAAAAATAAGTCAAACATGGACAACGATAAGAACTCGGGATAGCCGCACTTAGTACCGACACCTAGCAAGAGCTAGATGTAGTATTAAACAGGTTTATGGGTACCCAATTCCCCCCTTTCTCTATCCCATTTCCCTTGATTATAATAAACATGCAAATAAAATTCCTACTAAAAAATTATTTAGGTATACTGACGATATCTTTACTAATCTCAATTCTTAGTTTTGAGACTATGAAGACATCATTTACCAGCGGACCTGAAATAAAATAAAGCTAACAATGATTCAAAATACTGCTATTCTCTGGATCTAAATATCAATATATTGACTCTGGTAAAGTAGAAAATAAAATAAATGATAAAAGGGATGATTTTGATTTCACTATTACTAATTTTCCTTGTCTCATTTCTATATTTCAACCGTACGGGATGTATATTTCTCAAATGGTATACGATTCCCACGTGTTTGATCTACTCTTGACGATTTGACGAATGAACCCTACTATTACAGCCATAGCTTTACTACAGATTTAAAAAAAATTCTGAATACCTTTAAGAAGTTCTATGATATATATGTGCATTTAATTTCTAAATATGGCGTTACTGGCAAACAGCTTTTTACTAACGGTATTTCAAATCCTCGCTCTTATGGAAATGTTGTTAAAAGATGCCAGAAACTCATTAAAAATAGAAAACTATGACGTAAATTTCATTCTTTACGTAATGGGGAAATATATAAAAGAAGATATTCTGCTTGCATCCATTAAATTAGCAACCTGAAAATTTTACAATGGGACCGTGTTCAGACTAAGCCCTTTGAGATAGCCGGCAGTTAAGCCGCAAGCACCCTTTGACGCATCTTTCAAAATTACTTATTGTCTTTTTCTCTCCTTTCAAGATTGTTGTCATGGAGTTAGTAGTCTACCTTTATTGGTTTTAATTTGTACGTTAATTATAAAATAGGGAATCGAGACAGAGAACAGGGAAGGTTTACTTAATCTGGTCCATCCTACTGCTAGTTTTTGTTATTCTCGATATCAAATGCGGATGAGTTCCTATTGTTTGAATTAGCTTCCATTTTCCGACTATTTTATCTGATTTTTGATTGGGATTCTCTGCTTAATGTCGAACAACGCTACACCCTGGTCATTGATTGCCCGACAAAAGCACCAGTGTCTCAAGCTAGTGGACAATTACAATGTATAGACAAACGCAAGGCACTCTAACCAGGCGGTAAGAAAAATATTTGAAAATTACCATATGGTTATATGGTGGTAAGAATAATATTTGAAAATTACAAAAAATCAAATGCTTCAATCTTAAAGTGTTGTAGTATGCATATGAGAAATTATCTGACGAACATTTACACCATAACTGAAATATATAGAGAAGATATATCTCTTGCCCGGGGAACCTTTTTATGGACTCCAAACTGCAGGAGAGGCTTACTTCATTCTTAATTCACAACAAATTTCCTTTTGACTTAATGAAATCGAAAACTCAAATTTATAAACATATTTTTTATTTAATTCACTCGTCTTAAAAATGTGCTTGAATATGAAGTAATGAAAAGAGCTTCATAGATAAGGCAAACATTTGCTATAAATAGATTAATGAAGTGCCCAGGACCGCAAATGGATATTCTCTAAAATTTGATTTTTTTTAAACCGCTCTTACACTACACCGTATAACACAAACGTATGAGGAACGGATGAAAATCATTTTATACGGTGGTAAGAAGTTTTGTTCATTCACGAATTACAATGAAAACGCACAAAAACCGGATGTATACAGTACGTACAGCGTACATGTACAGTCGAAACCCTACAGGACGAGCACCGAATAAGACGTATTTATAACGGTAACGTACCGGACGAGTATCGAATAAAACGGATTGCTTACGAAAACGTACCTTACGAACACCGACTAAAAAGTATGTGAAACTATCGATTTTAAGAAAGGATACCAGACGAGTGTTTTTGCCCGCACAACAACTTATTTTACACAAATAATCACTTCAGCGTGCTTGACAAATTAAATTCATTTTTCGCAAAAAAGAAAGGCAAGAGAATGACCTATAAAAGGACTGTCGGGTTACAGATAACCTTCTTCACCATAGAAACAAGGCGAAACTGCAAAGTGAAGATACCCAATAATTAACATATATAATGTTTTTAAACGTCGAGAAAACGGACAATTTTTTGATTTTGATGTTTTGGTTGTACGTCAGAATAATGATTTTGGTTTTGATGTTTTGGGTATATGTCAGAATAATGTTACAATATAAAAACAAATAAACAAACAATGCATAACTGACGTAATTACTAAATTAAATAAGCAACCTTAAAAATAGTAGTATATAGTACCTTCTATTGGATTACCCGTTGTAAATTCGTTTTGAGCAAAAAAAGAATGGTAAAAGTAGGTCAAATTTTAAAAGGTGAAAAAGGACAACATATACAAAGTAGAAAATAATAAATGGTCGGCTAAAAATCAGAAAAAGGAACAGAAAGTATGGTTCAAATTATCAGCCTAATGGCCTCCAACTATGAGGCAACCACATAAATTCTATTACTCTTCAGGGAACAAGTTCCTCTCGTTCTGGCAGGACCATCATTTTGGTTTTCCGTCCGGTTGCCTCATAGTTGAAGCCATAAGGTCGAAAATATGTGCCTTTCCTTCTGTACATTTCTTGTGATTTTTAGCGGTTTTCTTTTATTATATTATTTTTTATATTTTGTGATTATTATCTTTTAATTGTTGTCTACTTTTACGATTCTTATTTAGTTTATTACATATTAATTTTAGTCATTGCACAACATTATTAATTTTCATGAGTTCGTTTTAGTCGGTGTTCGTTTGGTTGGTTTCCGCTTTAAGTTCGGAAGTCGAACGGTTTATCCGTTACCTCTTCGGTAAAAGTCCGTTTCAACAATTTAATCTACCGTACATGAAAGAAGGTAAGACGGACAAGTAACGAATGAAAAACGTCTACACAACGCATGAGAACCGAACAAAACGTACACCTAAAGTACATTCACCGGACATTTTGTGCGGTATATGTCCATCTAAGTTTTGAACATGTTCAAAATTTTTCACCGTACTTGTACCGTATTCACCGGATAAAGAACGGACGACAAACGTTTATGGACGGAGACGAACGGATATAATCTATTTTTATACGTTCGGTGTTCGTTCGTCTAGTGTAAGAAGGGCTTAAGGAACATTTCCCTATTTTTGTTGCTGTAATATTGTAATAAAACTTAAGATTGACTGGGATGAGTTTGCCATAAACTTTTAACTTGGGTAACTCTACTTTTTCAGTGTAGTGCCAACATTAGGCATTAAAAGATTACAATCAAATTAATCATGTAGTTATTGGTATAGTGAACACTTTTAAAAAAATAGCTTGTAATTTGAATTCCTCAAGATATAAATAGGAACATTTACTAATCAAACAATTATTGAACTATTACAGTCATTTCAGAGTTAGCGCGACCAGTCTGGCTATTAGTCAAGAAAAAATACTTCTACTTTACCGACTTTGCTAATGATGATTTATCATTAGTTTTTGTCCTTTATTTACTTTAATACCAATAGAGATGTTGCATCTAAGACGTATATAAAGGCGTATACGTATTGACGTATCGTAAAGGCGTATATGAAGAGTAATGTAAATTATGTCTCAAAATCCCGGCATCATTTTGTCATATTAAAAATGGCATATATCGTCGTATGAATATTACACTGTTATTATAACTCCACTTTTTTGCAAAATTAGAGATAACAATGTAATTCGGATAATTCTATACTGATCTATCTCCCTATGGTGAAATAACTCTACAATAGTGAGTTTTGGTAGGATTTTCAGGGTACCGCCGGTGTAACATCTCCATTCTCCATAAGAAAAGCATGTACATCCTGGTAGCTAAATCGTTACAAAGTTCAATGCTATAGTTGGTATAATGTTACATCGCCAGAACTTAGTAACATTTTTAGTGTTTTTAAAGTAAGACTTTGGAAATCAGAATGTTACAACAGCCAAAAAGGGGAAATTAATTTATTAGTGAAATAATTAAACTTCATCTGAAAGTTTTACTTGTTTGCTATTTACCAAATATCTTTTTTAAACTTTGATTCAATCTTCTACAAACAGTTCGGAAAAATATAGACCTGGATCCTTTCATGGATTTTCTCAGTTTTAGAAAATTGCGATATACAACACTAAAATATTCACGCGACGACATGTAGCAAGTTTTACCACGGTAATATCCATTAAATGTATGAGGAGCCCAACACAAAGAAAATTGAGTGAACTTCGTCGACCTTATCATGCCTAAAAACCAAACGCGGAGGACTTTGGCTCCACGCCATGAAGATCCAAGAAATTGCTATTGAAATACATTCCTCCGTGTTTTAAGAGCAGTTTCTGAATGTGATAGCTTCACTCTTTTCAGAAAATTTTCTTCAGTATCGATTAACTCCGCGTTTTACGGCCAACATAAGTTGTAATACTAAAAATATTTGAATTGAATAACAAAATACCGAAGTTACTCATAATAACAAAATACCGAAGTTTCTGTTAATTTATTTTCTGCATATGAGCATTTCGACAACTTATGTCTCTTCAGTGAAGATCAAATCAAAACAGGACAGGCTTATTTTCTGGCCATATAATATAAAATTATAGTTTTCAACACTGGTGTAACCATTTTGTCTGTTTTGTTTATTTCTTTATCTTTTATCCTTTTTAATACAATTGTTCAGCTTGCCAGTAAACACATCAATAAAGAAAAAAACTCATATTACATGTCATGTGTTTGTTAAGCTGAAGTGTTGAAAGATATACGTTTGCATGCTTGGCACAAGTGTTTTTTTTTCGAAAGATCACGTATATGATGTTCAGAACGTTAATCTTCCACCCAAACACCACAGCAATTCATTCACCTGTCGGTCTGCTCGATTTATTTCGGCGTACTCGTTCAGATTTCTTCGGTTTATTACAGATCGACATTAATGAGGGGACGGAAAAGATATTTAAGAGAGATCGGGAGCAAATGGGACGGAGAAAGGAGAAAGCGGATGGGAGATATCAGCCAGTTGCGTGAAAAGCGGTTCGGTGGAAGGGACGGGAAAGGGAAAAGGGAGAATAAGGACAATGAAGGTAGTGGCGGATCCAGACTTTGAGTTGTTATTGCTCCCCTTGGGTCGTTGTCTCTTTGACACATTCCCCGTTTCCCTTCTTTTTCCTATTTTAGCTAGAGGGGGCATAATTTTTCAAAATGGGGGCCCAGAACCCAGTTTTTTTAAAACCCATTGGAATCAAATATTTTCCAACCTAAGGGAGGCCAGGACCAATGGACCCGCCACTGAAAGGGAGCCTAGAAGAAAGGGGTCAGATAAAGGAGGGAGGGGCGAGGCATGAAACAAGAAAAAGGGTGCTGGAGAAAGGAGAAATGCACTCCTCTGTCCTCCCCCTAATAAATTCGAATAGGCTTGAATGAATTTTTTAAGAGAAGAGACATTGTAAGAACACTTCGCCAGTTAACTTTAAGTTTGTTGACGATCCCGCATCCATGGATCATTTGGATACAAAAGCATGGATGTAGCGTTGCTCGGCAATTAGCAATGAATTCCGCTCAAACCGGTGCTAGGGGCGGTCTTGAACTTGCTATGAGGTATGAGTAAAGCTCATTGTTGAAGGCCTCATGGCGACTTCAAGATGAAGAACAACAATAAAAGCGTTGTTCCATTGCTTATTTACCATGTATTTGTAGAGACTTTGTCTCATTTGCATTTACTCCATATCCTTTCATTGATATTGTAAGCATCAGGGTTCAAAACACCTTTTCAAGTACAAAAACTGCACTACAATATATATTTACTACATTTAAGCTTTCAATAAAACTTTTTTAAATATTTGCTATCGCGTAAAACATGCTAGCATTATGTATCCCCGTGCAAGTAAATGGTCTCATATGGTCAAAACATGATCCCCTGATTGATGATGAAAGTGATGAAAGACTATACATCGCTAAATCATTTGGGGGAGTGTTCAAGCAATTAAATATTTTTTTTCATCTTCTTCGTGGACAACATTGAATTTATACAAGATTTTAAATTGAATTGAAAGGACAAATTTATTTTCTGAACAAAATATTTTAAGTTATGGTAATCCTCATTTGTGTTACCATTTTGTGTTAGTTTTATTTGTTTTTTTTATAAATGCATTGGGTGTTAACAAATAAATAGAAAAAGATAAAAACTCACATTTTCATGTCATGTGTTTGTAATACTGAAGCATTGAAAGATGTACGTCTGCATGCATGGCACAATTGTCTTTTTCGAAAGATCACGTATAAGCTGTTTCAGAACGTTAATCGTTCACTTAAACACCACAGCAATTCATTTACCGTTCGGTCTGCTCGATTGATTTTAGTGTACTTGTTCAGGTTTTATCAGTATATTATTACCGATCGACACAAATTTTAACAGAGCTGTCAAGGGGGTTTGGGTTCCAAGAGTGAGACGGAGGGCATATGGGGAAAGATTTTTTTTCAGATACGCAAAATAGAGCATTTCAAATAGTAAAAGCAAAGGAGTCGATACAAAATTTTTAAATTTAACTTTCATAGCTGTAATTTCCATTGAAAAAAAATGTTTTACTTTTAGGCCGTTAGTAGAAAATTAACCAGAATGATGAAAGAATGCACTGAACAGCCCTTTATTTCTTGTTTTTCTTATTATTAAAAGCTTGTTTTTCTACTTGAAATCTATTATTCACGAAAATTGAAAGAAGTGTGACATTGAAAGGCATCAGCGTGAGAACGTGATTTGATGTTGGAAAGCGTGACTCTCACGCCAAAAGCGTGAGACTTGACAGGTCTGTTCTAATAGGTTGAATGAGTTTGTAAAGAGCAAAGGCATTGTTGGAATCAGTGCCAAATTACCTCTTTAAATACAAAAGCAGTACAATATAAATTTACTTCTTTAAGTTTTGAAAAGATTGCCAAAACTACTGAATAAATCCCTTTGTAAAAATGTTTTGAATTGACACATTTCAATTACAAACGTTTTAGTCCTCCAATTCCCCCTGATTCGATAACCAGTCCTTAACCCCTCCCAAATTAAGCATTTTGTCATTTCACTTGGCTACATTTTTGTAATTTTTTTTTAGAATCCCCATCCTTTAGAGGAAGTTTATTGCAAAAGAGACCTGTTAATATTTTAATAATTTGTATACATTTCTAGAATTATCTTTATCAAAACAGAGAACATAACAGGAAATATCTACGATTACGGAAACTTTCAACTGCAGGATGTAATCCTCGGATATTTCAGAAAAATAAGGCAGAACACGAATTTAACAACGATATGAATGCCGGACAGACACGTAGCAAAAAGTCTGTAGTAGCGTTAAATCGCCCCGTTCCCCCATTTTTTCTTTGCCATTTTCCTATAGAGCAAAAAAGACATGAATTTTTGAAACAACCAATGCGTGGTCCGTTCGAATAGGTTTAGCCTTCAGCCAACGTTAGCATATGCAAAGCGTGCTTGAGACGTATATCCAGTTCGTGTACTTGTCACTAGTTTTTGTTTTCTAACATTACTATATACGTCACTAACAATGAATGATCACAGACTTCAATTTCAAAGATCACTTAATAAACCTTTCTACATCAAGCATTTACTTAAAGATAGGTCAAAACTCGGATGGTTTTATTGAAAAATATTCAAATTCTCCAAGGATAACTAATGTATCTAGAAATATAAGCAGCGATCTGCCACGTTATGTGCTGCCATCTTTACTTTTTTGGGTAGCTAGAAAGGAAAAGGGGACAAACTCGGAAATAAACCGTAATAAATGTGTTAATCGTGTACAAGCACTTGTCACAGAAATAAAATTCCCCGTTTTTCTTCCATGTAAGAGTTCAGTGAGATACGTTTTTCAATGTGGTACGTGTGAATTATTTCATATTTTGTCCACAAATATATAGGCGTAAATGTTGACATCATTTCAATTTCTCCCATATCTTTGAGTGACCACCCCTTATTTGTATCTCTGGAGGTTACTTTGTGTATAAAATGAAGAAAGAGAATGCAACTTAGTGAAATGCTAGCAAATCAGAAGGCACTTAAATGACCTTGACTAGCTGAATGTCACGAGTTGCAAATGGAAGTACTATAAGGACCACAAAAACACAATTTTGTTCGCTTAAATAAGAAACCATGTCTCTGCTACCCTGTGTGTGTGTTTATCCCTAAAACTCGACCTCTTTCGATCTTTCGTGCCAGCTCACTTTTCTCAATTGAGTTTCTTGATTTTGAATTTATGAGAATCATTCACCTAGCTCCTCTACCTTCACCACTCGGTGGACAAAGTACTAAAAACGTGGCTTGGATTTCTTGTACTTCATTTTTTTTATTTTAATTGATCTTAACTGCAGTCAATTATTCTGATGTAACAGTCTTATCATCCTTCCCCATGGTTATATCAGCCTGTAGAGCCTTTCCGCAAAAGCCATATCTTGTTGACCCGGATATATCAGGAGTTGACCTGGATATATCAAGCGATTCTCCCAAAGTTTCAAAGGCAATAACTTTTTTCAAGGTTTCAAATGAAATAAAATGACTAAAAATAAACATCTATTGCATTTGCTCTATCCGATTAGGTATTCAAAACAGAATCATGATTACACAAATAGATAAACTAGACGTCAGAAAAATTGTAGAAACTGGGTCGTTGATATATCCTGCAGAGCTTTGACGTTTTCACATTATGACGTCATAAAAGCTCCAAGGAACGATAGAATAGCGTAACAACCAAAGGTTCCTGCAAAATTCAAAATCGACATTATTTAGAGTAATTCGGTCAAAATATTCATCCAGTTACAAAACATTTGCCAATAAAATGATAAAAAAATATATAAAACATGTTTTTAAGCTTAAAGTTGTTGAAAAGGCGAATGTATGCCGAAATTCCCGCGCATCTTTAGGAGAATTTGAAACCTCAGTTCAATAATTACAAATCTAAAATACAAAATAAAGGATGATAAACAAGTTGTCGGGCTTTTGACAGCTGATGTATTGTAAAATATCACCCCGCTCGCCAGAATATGAAGCTTGCTTCATATTCTGGCTCACGGGAAATCGATATTTTACGATACATTTTATCGATATTTTACGATATTTTACGATACATAGCTGTATTTTATCGATATTTTATCGATATTTTATCGACATTTTATCGATATTTTACGATACATAGCTGTCAAGAGCCCGATAACATATACATACAATGCATGAAAGATTTACGGGATCAAAATACCAAATTTTGGTAAATTTCTTACACGTATACGTTTATACGTAAACGTTTCCGTATACACATTCGATGCTAAAGGTCTAATAGAAACTTATTTATCCTCAATTACCACAAAACTGTCTTGTTTAGTGTTCTTATCCAATCAAGCTATTGTGATGGAAATTAAAGGCCATGTCATGACTAGAGGGAATTATTTAAGGAATATCTAAAATTTTGAACAAGTTATACGATATGACATGGTTTGAGTATATTTAGTAATATATATAGCACCGCTTTTACGAATTAAAATATTTATTGCAATAAATATTTAATGAGTAAGGCGGTGCTTCTTGTATATATGACCAATGAAAAACTTATTACCGACAGTTCTGATTATTTGCAGAATGAATAACGTGCAACTAGCACATGATATAAAGCATGTACACTTTTTCAAGGACAGATTGACCGTTTCAGATTATGAGGTAATCAGTGTTTTATTTTTCAATTTCAAACGTATATTGTTCTATATTTTATTGTTATATTTATGAAATTGTAGCAATTGCAAAAACAAGAATTTGAAGAAATAAACCCCCTTTTTCAGGAATAAAATCTGGAATATTAATCCATGCAAAATTTAGCCAAAAATAAGATAAAAACCGAAAAAACGATGGAACTCCTTTTTCTTAAACTCTGTTGACCCCACTCTCACCCGTTTATGACGGATAAACTTGCCGATGCCTACGTCATAAGAGAAAATGCAAATTTTCCTTAAAATGCATTTTAAAATCGTGTTTTAATATCATGGGGTGCAGCCTCATATCTCCTGTCAAGCTAACCAATCAAATTGTAGGATTTACCTGGATATTTCATTTCTCATATTATAAAGTTTTAGATTTTAGATTTTAATCAACGTATTAAACATCATGAATATAAAAATATTCCTCATGGTGACTTCAAGATGAAGAACAACAATGAAAGCGTTGTTCCGTTGCTTTTACCATGTATTTGCAGAGACTTTGTCTTATGTGCATTTACTCCATATCCCTTCATTGCTTATTGCAGAGTATTTGAGAATGAAAGATTGTCGACTAGGTATTTCGGGTCACATAGGCAATTTGGGTGTTAGCAATGAAATGAAGGAACAACATTAACAAAGTAATACGTGTATCGAAAAAAAAATATTTATCGTTGTAATCTATAAATAATCACAACCCCAAAAAATTGACAAAGATTTTGCGGATGCTACTTTTGACAATCCGTCTCATATTGCAACTTCTGTAAAGTTCAACCCAAATGATCATAAGCTTTTTTTTATCACCTGGCTTATCCCATCATTTTGCGTCCGTTGTAGTAAATGTCCAATAAACAACCGGCAGTAACGGTGGATTTAATTTCTGCATATGCACATTTCGACAACCCGTGTAAATCGATTAAATTACAACTTGATCAGAACAAAAGTTGAGCTAATAAGATTGTTTGTCTGTATTACACAATAACAAATAAACAAACAGAAAATTAAATCAAAAAATTAAATAATTTTAACAAATAAAAATAAATAAATATATTTTATTTGAAATAAATTTCAAAATATTTAATAGATAAATAAATAAATAAACATTTAATAAGGTACAAAAGGCTCAAATTATCAAAAACTGCAAACTTCCTGAACAACCAGTGATTTTAAAAGAAAACAATCGCATTCAGTTGTGTATCTTAAAACTGTTTTTTTACAAAACGGCTTCGTACATCGGCAAGCCATTTCCTGTATGAAAAGTTTAAAAATGAAATTTTGATATGCCGAAAGAATTATTTTAATCAAAGCTCAATAAGAGCTGAAAGTGTTCGTATGTGTTGAAGTTTAAGGTGTCTCAGTGGTATTATTCCGCAATTTTTGTTTAATACTTGTTCATTTAGGTTATTTGTATTTGCTTATAGGACATATGAGTAGACTGTTAGGTATTTTTTGTAATTATTAACAAGGACCCCATTGGAAATAAGTCTGTTTGGCCTTATTGGTTATCCTATGTGTTCAATATTACAATATATATAATTTTGAAACTACTGGTATTCATTGCTTAACACTGTTTTAAATATTGTTTTATGTGTACATGATATGACTGTATGCACTTGCCTGAATAAATATTACTATTATTATCATTTTGATATCACTATAAAGAAATTAACATTTTGCAAAAATCTTCATGGGGACCGTTTTTATGCGCAACCTTCCTTTTTAGTCGTGTGAGATTTCAAGGCGTTTTGCACGAAGTTTTTTTGTCTAATACTTGATGCTCTTTTTCATCAAATACATTGTACAAACATCTAGGTGTTATAGAAGACTTTACTTTTTCATTGAGGGAGGCAAGACATTCCTCTTTTTTGTGTTTTGGGCATTTCAGCTGGTTCTTAAATATTTTTGGTCAAATAAATCAGTTGTGAACTGTTTTTGGACCATTTGGTGTTTTATGTTCTGTTAAATTTTAACTGTAAAAGGGAAACAAAAAGCAGTGCTTGCTGTTCATCATTATGTTGCTGTTATTTGAATTTACAGACTGTTTTGGGGGAAATTAAAATGTTGTAAGTATGTTATTGAACCCACTCTCTCTCTCCTTTATTATTTGCCTGATGTACATTTACTGCATTTCTCCTTTTATTCCATTCTTCTATAAATAAAGCAAGCATTACATTTTTTAAACATTTTTTGCCTTTTCTGATTCCGTGAATAGAGTGGTGTTCTGGGATTTTGAGTGACCTTTCTTGCATTACAGTACCAATATGTTCGTCATTAAGGCTACTTAGATCAACTATGCAAACTCTGCAGAACGTGGAACTTGCAACGACCTAGTCACTCGCATAGCCATCCTGTGCCGTGCCGTGGTGCTTGCAGCTCGTTTTATCGTGGATTGTGAACCCTGATTCATAACTCAAGAACTGTTCACTATGATTGCCGGTGGTCCATCCAGTTACATAACTTTATTTATGCACCGAAGCCTTAAAATCAACAAAAAAATCATATTTACGATTATTTACATGCCGGATCCAATCAGCTGTTTTTCTCTCAAATACCGGGTGATTGATGTAAACCCGATTCTGATTGGCTAATATCGAGAATTAGGATTATCTCCCTTCAACGGCCAAAATCGTGTAAACAAACATTTTTTCGTGTGAACTTCTTCAAAATCGTGTTTTATGCCAAATTTTTGTTTCACGATCGTGAGAGAAGGTAAAATCGTGTAGATCACGCCAAAATCGTGAAAGTTGGCAGGTATGTGCAACAACTTTCATAAAGAAACCATTTTGACATCTTCGATATTTTTTTTTTTCATATTCCTACGCGTGAGACAAATATGCCCTATTTTCGTTTTAATAATGTACTCGATAATCGTGTTATTTCTCAATGCAGGAAATTTAATAAGTTTAATGAAAGCGGAGTAGTAATTGAAATTGGTTTGGGTGTATTATAAACGTCTCGTACTGTATACTCAAGCCTATTCGACACCTCCTTTTTTAGTTTCAATCCGCCATCACTTTAAAGCCTTTAAGTACCTCGATTCTCACTTTAGCTGTGTTCAAACATTTTTAGCATTTCAGAACAATAGTATGTAACGTTCTACCAGATTATTCAGTAAGTTTACTGTATTATTTACAATTTTATAAGTATACTTTTTAACCTGTTTAAAAGTTTCCCGCCCTGCAACATCTATTTTTATCAAATTTCAAGCTGAACTGATAGCTGGAGTGTTCATGACGAACACTAAAAATTATAAGTGGTCTTTAAGGTGTGAAATTTCAAAAAGGACTAATTTTACATACAAATGCACTTGGTCAGCATTATCGACTGAAACTCACCAGTAAATGATAAGGGGGCTAACTGTGCATTACATGTATGAAACAGCCTCATTTACCGAGTAAATACGAGAATATGGAGTAAATTCGTAATGTCTTCATGAAAAGACAGCATTTACTCTGAAACTATGCACACCCCTCCTTTTTATACACTAGTGAGTGATTTGATCGTGATACGTCATGAATACACGTTCTGTGATACGTAAGGAATACACGTTCTGATTATAACTGTAAACCTAGTCTTATTTGCAGTATTGCCTACAGGGATGTTACGGTAATACACACACAGTCAATAGCCCAATCAAGTTGAATCTACTTTATACAGTATGCCTTCTTGCATTTAAACAAAATGTGATTATATATAGAATATTGGAAGTTTTGTTTTTGATACAAGAAATATTGGCGAACAATAATGGACGACCCCCTTGTGTTCGAGTCCATTATTTGAGCAAATAACTAAATACCGAAAATATTTCTTGTATCAAAAACAAAACTTATATTATTCTTTTTATCGGTAATTAACTCAATCATTTAATAGAAAAAAATTTTAAAAGTTTGTTAATTTTCAAAATTTTCAACAAATCGTGAAATTGACTAGTATATTTATTAATAAAAGACTTTGTACGATCCGGTAATAGTCTCTGAAGATGTATATTTCTTTGTTTCATTGAATGATTCTGATTGACAAAGAAGCCGTGGCCTAAGATATTTTTTGCCAATATTTTTTCGTATTCGGGCAGTAGCAAATACTGAAAAATATTTGCTTCGTGAGATCAAAGGGAACTCATACCAATTACCGATAAATGAAAATAATTAAAACTGCGAGACAAAGAAATTATGGGATGAACAGTTTGATTGCCCCCCTCTACTCTAATTACATTCACAATAGATTGATTGGATTAGTAAACCAAACAAGACAGTTTTGTGGTATATAAAGCGTTACTTAATAAGTTTCTATTGATGTTAAATATAGGACAAAAACTAATGAAAAATCATCATTAGCATACTTGGTAAAGTAGAAGTATTTTTTCTTGACTACTAGCCAGACTGGAAAAAGATCAACCTGCATTATGTCTATTGTACCTATTGATGTTTTGGAAAGATCAAATCCTCAATGACAAGTAACTCCGCCCAGTCAACCAAAACTTTTCTTACAATACAAATACAAATATAGCAATTGGATCAAACTCATCCAACAGTCTATCAGCATACAGTCAAGGTGACAGCCATTTCACTTGAAGTATGCAATTTGAAATGTTGTTTTCTTAATAAAAGCCATTTTGATAAGTTTTGTAGCATTCTTCTCAGCTTGCTACACTCTGCTTAACAATAAAGGGAGATGGAATAAATTCACATGAGACGAAGTCTCTACTAATACATGGTAATACTAAGCAATGGCATTACACTTTTATTGTTGTTTTTCATCTAAATAATAGAGTCTTAATAAAACCGATCAATACAAGGATATTCAATGCTCATAGAACACTTTCAAAATAACTAAAAACCGAAGTCACTGTGAATTTATTTTCTGCATATGCGCATTTGGACAACTTATTTCTCTTCAGTGCAGATAAAATCTAAACGTTTGGAGGACCATTAACTCAAAGATGTTCAAAAACTTATAGAGAACAAATAACCAATATAATCTAAATGTAAAGCCAAATTGAGTTTATTGTCTTCCAAACGTTTAAATTTTATCTGCACTGGTGAGACATAAGTTGTCGAAATGCACATATACAGAAAATAATTTTGCAGTAACTTCGGTATTTAGTTATAATGTTGTTTCATCAAAAGACAAAGAAAATGTATCTCCTGATTTTATATATAAATCATTTATTAAATACTGTCTGAAATAAGAACCATTAACAAGGTGGGTAGAAAACGATATGCTCAATTGACTGTCAGCAAATTATTGTGAAACTCAAAAAAAAAAAAAAAAAAAAAAAAAAAAAAAAAAAAAAAAATGCAACAAATGTTTTTCGATTTTGGTCATACAATATAAAGCTATTTTGCATTTGATTGTCATAAATTTCATCCGATTTTAAAGGTGTAATACACGTATGATTTAATAGTGTTAGTTGTTTGTGTTGTATATGTAGTGGTTGTGTGCTTTGTCGGCATGTAGTGTATTTGGTCTTCCGTCTTCTGGTGTTCTTGATTTTGCATTGTCTCTGGACTTTGATTTATGTAATCTTGTGCTGTTCCTTTGGTATTCTGCTGCCGTTGTTTTGTTTCCGATGTAAGTCAGTTGGTAACTTTAAATCTTAAAATCTCTTATCGCCGTCTTTAAGGAAAGGTTATATATTTATAGATTTATAGATATATTTGCCTTCTTTGTTTCAAGCATGCATAACTGATTTGTCTCATTTGGATTCTGCACCACAATCTCCGTTCCGCTATTGGCAAGCTTATTAGAACTATTTGACACAAGTCATGCACACTTTGTCCCTTACTTAACATCAGTCAAACCGATATCCAAGCGTTTAGTAAACATATGTTTCAAGTGTTCAGTAAATATATGTTTCAAATAAGTTTATTCACTTGACTAAAAACCGACTTATTTCAAACAAAAAGGTCGCTAAATTGCCATGAATTCTGTTTTTCAGTTTTAAATCTATTGTTTCTTGTTATACAGTCCTCAAGAGTTTTGGAAATTTGATGATTGTAGTTTGTTTTGGTCTTAATTTCGTTATATATCCTCCCATAATTCTGCAAAAAATAAAGAGCACGAAGACCACTATAGTATTGAATAATATTTTTATTGTTTATATTGGTTAAAAATGATATAAAAGCTTCTAATAACTTGTTTATTCAACATTTCTCTAATTTCTATCCAGTTTTCATATTTCCTGATTGGTGTGAAAATATTTGTTCCCCTCTCAAGACAGAGAACAAGTCTCATGAAATTTCCCGCCGAATCATCCAGTCATTAGAGAAACAGTGTCCGCAACTTAAACACATTCATTATCAAATTTTTTACATCTCGTTAAATAAGCTCGGCAAGCCTCACTATCAAAAATTTGCTTAATTTATTTCATTCGATTTGAAAAAATTAATACTTCTCGTTGAGGAAACCACATTTTTTTTGTAAATAATTTTGAAATGACAAAAACAACACTTCTTGAAATAAATGTATAAAGGAAATGAGACTTTAATTTATAATTAAATAAAAATAATCAAAATGAAAACAGAAATATACATTAGAGGATAGTTTGCACGAGTTTTTTTCTTTACATTTTGGAGGTGATGTTGAGGCGATTGCATCGTTCTATGGACATATAAGCTAGAAATTCCACCACTATACTGCAAATACCGATGAACTGACTGTTGATGAAGCACCAACCTAATTTGCATTTTTAAAGCGAGATAATTTCAGTAATGAACAGTTCTTGCTTTTATTATACAAGAGAATATATCTAAAAATTAATATAATGCAAAATAAACAAAAATAAACATACAAAAATGTACATACGACTCACCCGAGAAATATCGGTCATGACATACTTCCGGAATAATCAGATTTGAATGGTACAGTGTATACATATTTAAGAAATGCAAACAGTATAAATCTATATCATGTCTTATAAGTAAGTATATGACCCAATAAACTTGTTCTACATTACAAATTGATTTTACTAAACATGAATACACTTTTTGTTCATTGCAAGGAGAAGTGTTTCAATAAAATGACAGATATCCTCGTATCAAAGTTCAGAAAATTTTATATGGAGAGTTAACGACCGTTCAACATTAAAATGAAAGGGGCGTAACTGGTTGTTTTCAGACAGTGAACGGTAGTAAGCAGTCAATGGAATAAAACTTAAGGGAGAAAATATTGGTTTCGGCAAGTATGGCGTTCAGTCACTGCTACTGTTTATTGGTTTCAAGGACGTTATCAGAGTGTAAATTACCGTTCAGCAGTCAATGAAAATTTTTTTTTAAGTATTGCGTTAGATTATTTGCTGCTAACTGTTGGTTTAAAGGCCGCAATCAGAAGGTACAACCTTTCACAGGTCAATGAAATAACTTAAACGGCTCAATATTGCTTTAAAGGTGGTCATTACACTAGATATTTGACAAAACCAGAAATTGTGTTAAATATTTGATTAGAACGACGCCTGGTTAGTTAAATCTAGTTGATGTGTGTCAGCTGACCTTGGTTATTGTAATATCACCTTGTCATTCCGTCATTTTAAATTCTTCCAAACGTTTAGATTTTATCTGTACTGATGAGACATAGGTTGTCGAAATGCGCATATGCAGAAAGTAAATTCACAGTAACTTCGGTATTTGGTTATTTGTTACCACTTGGTCGATGCCACTGCTGGTGGACTGTTAGTCCCCGAGGGTATTCACTAGCCCAGTAGTCAGTACTTCGGTGCTGACCCGAAAGCCGATTATTTTTGAAACCTTACAATATCTAAAATTTTGTAAATTTTATTGAAAACTAAGGAGTATCTCCCTCATGCAAAGCTCTGTCCTTAGCTGATTTTGGTCTTACATTTAGATCACTTTGGTTATTTGTTCTCTATCAGGTTTTTAACATCTTTGAGCTTATGGTCTTCCAAAAGTTTAGAATTTATCTGCACTGATGAAACATAAGTTGTCGAAATGTGCATATGCAGAAAATAAATTAACAGTAACTTCGGTATTTTGTTATTTATCACAAACAACCCTAAAATTATGGTTGCTAGGTATTATTCCAAAAGGTCTTTGAAACTTGCAGAATACCAACCAGAATTGAAATCAAATTTAAGAATTCTAAGTATTCGGAAATTTGTTTTTTTTTTGAAACACAGGCAAAATTACAAGATAATATGGTAAAATTAAAACAAATATATATATTTTATCTTCTTTGATTGTGTTGTTTCTGTGCCACATATATTAAGATTTTTAGCGAGCGCTCTTTGACCCCTCTTTCAAAATTACGTTTTGTCTTATGCTTTTTCTGTTCCAAGATAGTGGTCATTGAGTTAGTAGTCTACCTGTATTGGGTTTTATTCGCATGTTTATGATACTATAGGGAAACGGGATAGAGAAAGGGGAGGTTTGGATACCCACAAACCGGTTTAACCCTACAACTGGCTTTTGCTAGTGCCGGTACCAAGTCCGGCTATTCCGAGTTCCTATCGTTATCTATGTTTGTTTCTTGTTTTCATTATTGTTTTTCTGGTGCAGTTTGCTTGTAGATTGTGGCTTGTGATTGTAGTTCCTGGCCATTGTAGGTGTTTGCTGTTTTCCTGTTTCTGTAATTTTAATTTCATATTTTTGTTAAATCCTTCGATATAATTTTTAAACGACAATACTCACATTTCAAAACAAAAAGACAATACACTGTCAGTCTTTTTAATGCAATGATAATTATTTATGATGCATTAATCTATTTATATTTAAACCGTTAACTTTAAAAAAAAACTGTGATAGATATATTACAAATTGTTGACATTTAATGAAAATTGTGATAAATGCACATAATTTGAAATGTCAATTAATAAATAAAGATGCGTTATCGTTCTATTCCCTCATGAAACACCCATTTTGCCTGACATTATAGTCAACCCCCTTACCCTTTTTCAATCAACGTTCACTCATCAAAATTATCTATTTAATAAATGTGGAGAAGAGAGGAGGAACACATAAAATGGCTGAAAATGAAAATCACATCCTACACATTACCGCAAGAAAAAATAAATACAAACAGAAAACTTGGGAGTCCATATTGGCAAACAATGAGAACAATTAACTAAACATTTAATTTACCACTACCAAAGGACACACCAATGTAAAAAGACAATCGACATACAAATGTCTATTCTGAAAAAAATATGGGTACTAAAATCACGTTAGATTATGTTTCAGTATACTCACACATATCATCATAGTTGGAATATTTTTAACATTATACAAAAATAAAGTATTGGTCTATGCTTTATATTATCATAAATACTGGGACTTTTTTCCGTCAGTAAAATATTTATTTCGACAATATACCACATAAATGGACTTACGTGTGTGGGATTATTCTTGGAATACATATGAATACCTAACATGACCCACACTTGAACTCAATTACTGTTTTGTTTCAATTTTGAGACACGGTATTGAATCTTTAAGACTTGGAGGTAGTAATTGGGGAATTTGATGTCGCATATTAAGTATACTAGAGAGGCTTTATTGCGTTTATTTTTCTTTGTTATTATGTAATTCGTAATAACGATAAAATAAGGAATTGATTCTGTAATTTGTAGTTTTTTTACGAAATCACAAAATGAACTGCAAAAACACGTAGCAACTGCTATCAAAAAATTAATGTAGAAAAGATAACAGGAAACACCCACAATGACTGAAAACCACAATCACACGCCACAATTCACCATGAACCACACAAGAAAAATAAGTCAAACATGGACAACAATAAGAACTCGGGAGAGCTGCACTTGGTACCGACACCTAGCAAGAGCTAGCTGTAGTATTAAACGGGTTTATGGGTACCCAATTCCCCCCTTTCTCTATCCCATTTCCTTTGATTATAATAAACATACAAATAAAATTTCTACCATAAAAATTATTTAGGTATACTGACGATATCCTTACTAATCTCAATTCTTAGTTTTTAGACTATGAAGACATCATTTACCAGCGCACTTGAAACAAAATAAAGCTAACAATGATTCAAAATATTGTATAATTTGTAGTTTCAAGTATGAGAATACCGAGGGAACAGTTTATACTAGATTTTGTTAACTTTTATCAACGTGAAAGCAATAAGCAATTTAAAGGCTTTGATCCTTGCAAATTTTCACAAAGTTCGGTTTTTGGTATATTTCCAAGAGGCATTCCTCAATTAACATACCATTGTCCTTGAATCGTTCGCTTTTGGATTGACGGTGCGGTTCTCACTTACTTAACATACTTGAATTAGATTTGCAATATTTTTGGAGTTAAATTATATGCATTGCAAACTCGGTCAGTTGATCTTTAGACTTTAGAAACTACATTTTCTTCACTTTTAGGCTATATTAAAAAACAACATAATCTTTGTTGATAAAAGGTACAAAAAATGTATCGTTGTAAAACGTATTTTATTCGTAAAGTATGTGAAATTGTGAATTGAGCAAATCTATGAAACTTGATCAGTGTAAAAAGGGTATGCAAGAATATCTTCATCATATACCGTTTTAATTAATCATTATACTAAGAAACTTGATCAGCGTAAAAACTGGGTATCAAAGAACATCTTCATCATACACCGTTTTAATTAATCATTATACTAAGGATACTAAATTTTACATATAAATTTACAGTACTCTCGTATTGTCCATAATGTAGGTTATATACACTTGACAGTAATTGATTTCGGATATCTATAATTAAAAACTATTGTAGTGTTAATAATACGGAACTTTCGAGATACGAACTCTTGTAATTGAAGGCGGAAACGGTCACCTCAGATACCAGTGAGGCGGAGTGACTGGATTTTGGACACATTGAAATACATATATACCACATAAAAACAAAATATATATGAAATTGAATAGGAAAAATATGAAATTGAAGTTTATACTTATGTTTCTTACTACATGACAATTCTTTATCTAAATTTTAACTGACAAAAACAATTAACCTGAAGCGCTACAACAGATTCAATATAAATTCCCGTAGCTCAACAGTGTTCATTAATTAGTGATTCCCTGGCAATGTACTGATGGAACAACGGCAGTAGAATACCGAAGGAACAAGGGAAGCGATGACTACAAAAATCGAAGTCCAAAGACATGGCAGAAACGGTAACAGATAAAAACAAAGACAAAACAAGGACGTGAGACAGCTACAATGCACGGAAATAAAAATATAACATTAAGAACTAAGGCACTCATAGTGTGAACTCCCATGAAAACCGGGAGTGACATCAGGTGCTCCGGAAGGGTAAGCATGTCCTGCTTCGCTAGCGGACTGATTTTGTTTTGGTATGCTGCATCAGTGCAGATCAAATCAAAAACATTTGGAAATCCATGAACCAAAATATGCGTCAAAACTGATAGAGAACAAATAACTAATATGATCTGAATAGGAAAGCCAAAATCAGCAAAGGACAGAGCTATTCAAGAGGGGATACTTTTAGAGTTTTAACAAAATTTTCATAAATTTGGATATTACAAGTTTTCAAATAATATCGATTTTCGGGCCGAATTATTGGCTAATGGGGTAGTGAATACAGTGACATTGAAACACATGCTTGAAATAGAAATTACAGGACACAAATATATTCACTTCAATGAAATTAGTCATATAACCTTTCAATTTCACTGCGATAATTGCACATATTCAACATTGCAACTGAACATGCTAAACATCAACATATTGAATTAATTAAAAAATCACAAAATGACACAACCAGCACTCATGCTCTCTCACTTTCAATTTTCTCTCAAAATCGCTAAAAATAGTCAAAAGAAATTGAAAAATAAAACAAAATAGATACCTCATAGATCGGTCTTGAATAAGTACAAAACCAACTACTGAAACTGGTACAAATATGAAACAATTTAGAAAATGCCTCCTGTCATCTGTCACTTTGCATACACCAGACACAACTCTATCGAAAAGTAGTGATATGATAGAAATCTGAGAACATTACAACTGAGAAATTTTTTGCACTAATTATCAATTTGTCCCATGTATTGCAATTTAGAGTGCCTTACAATGAAGCGTTACATTTCCTTATTTACAGGAACTTAGAATTATCTGTACATAGCTTAAAAAATACTGAAATACCGAAGTTGCATGATAAACAGTAAATTTCGTTATGCTGTACACGTGTTTCAAGGAGTAACCTCTCATCAGCAGCATTAGAGTCAAATAATTTGGAAAGCCATAATCCGAGAGTAGTCAAAAAAAGAAGTACTCTTTACCAAAAATATCGAAATAGGAAGCCAAATCCAGTACCAAGGACATCCACCGAGTGCAATACACGGAATGAAGCCTCAGTATTTTAAGGGTTTAGAATTTTGATAAACAGTAAATTTCTGTAAAACGCAAGGTAAATTTTCGTGTCAGACAAGTCTGACTATTGGGCTGGTGAATACCCTCGGGGACCTCTGGTCCACCAGCAGTTAAATCCGAAGTTACTTAAATGGAGCTTTCTTTTTCCCAACACCTCTACATTTTAACGTAACAACATGTGTAGTATCTAGTGTATATGTATCAAAGCATTCAACTCAAATAATGCTTTTATGTACTAGGACATAGAGTCGAAAGTTTATATACTTATCAACATCTGAAATTCAAATGACCGGATATCCGAATAATTTAAAAAGATTTGTAAGAAAAATTATTGAAAGATATCAAAAGAGAGAAAAAAATCTCTGTAAGGTTAAAACTGTAGTAAACAATCGATATAATTTCTCGAACTTTCTAATTAACCGAACGTTATCTTCATCGGCAATCCGTTTACATTCAAACATATTTGTTGTGCCATTTCAAAACTGAAAGTTTCATTAGGTCATTAGGCTTGCAAAGCTGTTTTTTTCACCTGCTATCGGTTGTTTTATCAGATTGTTCGTCCGTTTTCAGTTATGTCATGATCGAATGATCGAATGATCATTTTCAAGCTTAGATGTTTTCAATATACCTGTTGTATGCAAGATGAAACTAGCATAACCTTTCTTATGCTAGCACATCGTTTGACATTCCAGACCATCAGACGTCGTTAAATGTGGTGACTTTTATCAGCAAACAAATTTACTTAGACATTCTTAATATTTTAATGTTAACAGTCATTAAAAACAAAAGAGTTAAGAAAGGAAGTGAACACAAATATTACAAAAATAAAGCAATAACAAAACAAAGAATAATCAACAGCTGTGCCACTAGCGTATAATACTCCCATCCCAACGTTAAAGGAAACCGATTAAATGATTGTCTAAATTGAAAACTCTATCTGATCAAACTTGACAAGGGATTTCTGATATGTATCAATAATTTCATCTGATCTTAAAAGGTAAAAAAAATGTATATGGTTTAGGGGTAGTGATCTCATAAAATAAAAGAATATCAATGTTTTCAATAATAAAGACTACAATTAAAATTATCAAAATTGAAATTAAAAATTATTACAGTTGGATTTAACACATGCGTAAAAAAATAACTTTTCTCATTTTTAAAAAAATTCAAAGTTCCGCAAATTACAAAAACAGGAAAACAGCAAACACCTACAATGGCCAGGAACTACAATCACATGCCACAATCCACAAGCAAACTGCACCAGAAAAACAATAATTAAAACAAGAGACAAACATAAATAACGATAGGAACTCGGGATAGCCGGACTTGGTACCGGCTACTTGGTACTTGGTACCGGCCGCAACTCTGAAATGGAAAAACTGCCAATTTTAAAATAACATAAGGGAGTTTTCTTCTGTCCTACTCAGCATTTTTGCAAAGTTTCAAGATAACTGGTCAAGGTATTCTTTTAGTTAGAGTACTACATGTGGACGGAAATTGCAATTTCGCGTTTTGTTTTCAATAATCAAAGTCCCATAACTCTTGATCGAAAAGTCCAGATGCACAATAAAACAATAGAGTGATTCTTCCGTCATACTGAACAATCCTAAAAAGTTTGAAGAAAAATGATAAAAGCAAAATGAAACTTTAAACCTTCCAAACAAAAGAGAAAAAAACGCTATTTACAAACTCATTGTTTATTTGGTTAACTCCTGTGGTTGGTTTTGTTATATGCCGTCTTCTTTGGTTTTGCACATTGGTATTGTTTATGTAAGGTAATAAAACATTTTTGCTAGAATACAATTTTGAAGGGAGATATAGAAAAAGGGAAAATCTACTTTTAAGTATATTGACATCACATTGAGATAACATTTAAGATGAATATAAGTGAATTTGCTTGAATGTGAAGGAAATTTAACTCTGATTGATTTTGCTTTTGTTTTGTGCAAACAATATTCATTCGAATAAAACACTAAATAATTAAAATGTCTTCGTAATTATTAAGAAAACTTCTAACTCAGATGACTTGCTGATTAACCTTTTTCATAGTACTTCGTACCGATATTACTGACTATGCTATATGCGCTTAATAAAAAACAAAATAAATTACTCTTAAAATAGCTTCTGCACATACCCACTGGGTCAATTTATGTCTCTTCAGTGCAGATCAAATCAAAAACATTGGAAATCCATTAATTGAAATACGTGTTAAGGTGGTACGGGGGTTTAACAACTTTCAGATAGACTATGATTTCCAGATATTTTCTTTAATTATATTTTTTGTTAGTGCATATCTTCCCGTCATCAATACAAACATTGGGGGTCACCGGTCATATTAGAATAAAATATGTCATGTAAATTCAGCTTTTTTGGTTGAAATGATAGGGACAATTATCGAATTTCAACATAATTTTGCAACTTTGGTATTTTAGTATTTTGATTTATTTTATTTACGTCAGATAGAACATTTTTAAATTTGGTAAATATTTAGCTAATATACTTGCCTTCTATTTGCATGAAAAAAAATTTTGGTCACCGAGCTTATTTTTGAATTAATGGCGAAAAACTGATTTTTCCTTTTATTTCTATACAAATTATCTCCCCTTAAAAGAACAGGGTTTTGCTGAAAAGGTATAATATTCTGTATGGTTACCCAATAAAAGTGGCAAATGTTATCAAATTTAACTCTTATGAGACAACAAAAATAATTTTGCCATAAGTCCTATAGTCAATTCTATTTTTTTGTCAGATGCGCTAGAATAATGCGCAATTTTAAACTCCCGTACTACCTTAAAGCCGATTGGAAAAATACCAGATGGATCTAATTAAAATAGCCAAAATCAGCTTAGAACAGAGTTATGCAAGTGAGAGATACTTCTTATTTATTAACAAAATTTTCTTAAATTTAAATATTGTAATAAAATTAGATTGGCCTTCGCCAAGTTCTTCCTACTAGGTTGGTGCTAACAGCCCCCAGCAAAGGCGTCGGCCCAGTGATGATAAATAACTATGGCACGCGATAGTAACAAAAATGCGGTATACCTAGTATTTCATGGATTTTAGCATTTAAGAGGTATGAAAAGAATAATTTTAGATTTACGGCTTAAACTTACTCTAAAAAATGACAAAAACAGTAAGGTGTTTTGAAAATTGTACTTCATGATATCCTCTCGAAAGAGTTTGATATGTTGTGAAATACAAAAATTATCAAATTTAGCATAGAGTAGATAGAAAAGTTAGATTTTTAATCAGTGGTTTAAACTCAGTCTTTAAAAATGACAAAAATAATTCAGTGTTTTGAAAATTTTAAACCATAATATCCTTTCGAAGGAGTTTTATAATTTAGGAATCAAAAACTTCATAAATTTTAGCATTAAAAAGGTATGAAAAGAAAAGCTTTTAGTCTGCGGTTTAAACTAACTATTTCAAAATGTCAGAAAAGCTTAGTTTTTTGAAAATTTAACATCATTATATCCTTGCGAAGGATTTTGATATGTTGCGAAATAAAGAAAAACTCATCAAATCTAACATAGAATAGGTATGAAAAGTAAGATTTTTAATCAGCAGTTTAAACTCGGTCTTTAAAAATGACAAAAACAATTCAAATTTTTAGACTGCGATGTAAACTAGCTCTTGAAAAATGACAAAAAAGTTAAGTGTTTTGAAAATTTCACATCATTATATCCTTGCGAAGGAGTTTGATATGTTGCTAAATAAAAAAATCTTCAAATTTAACATAGAATAGGTATGAAAAGTATGATTTTTATAGCAAAGCATACCTATTCTATGCTAAATTTGAAGATTTTTTTATTTCGCAACATATCAAATTCCTTCGCAAGGATATAATGATGTGAAATGTTCAAAACACTAAACTTTTTTTGTCATTTTTCAAGAGCTAGTTTACATCGCAGACTAAAAATTTTACTTTTCATACCTTTTTAATGCTAAAATTCATTAAGTTTTTGCTTCGCGAATTATAAAACTCCTTCGAAAGGATATTATGATGTTAGATTTTCAAAACGCTGAATATTTTTTGATGTCATTTTTACAGACTTAGTTTTAACCGCTGATTCAAAATCTTACTTTTCATACCTATTCTATGCTAAATTTGATGATTTTTGTATTTCGCAACGTATAATGAAGTAAAATTTTCAAAATCTTTAACTTTTTTTGACATTTTCAAAGAGTTAGTATAAACCGTCGACTTAAAATATTTTACTTTTCATATATTTTTTATATTAAAATTCATCAAGTTTTTGCTTCGGGAATTATAAAACTCTCACCAAAGGATATTATGGTGTAAAATTTTCAAAACAATGAATTGTTTTTGTCATATTTAAAGACTGAGTTTAAACCACTGATTAAAAAATATAACTTTTCTGTCTATTCTATGCTAAATATCATAATTTTTTTTATTTCGCAACATATCAAACTCTTTCGAGAGGATATCATGAAGTAAAATTTTCAAAAGACTTTATTGTTTTTGTCATTTTTAAAGAGTAAGTTTAAACCGTAAACTTAAAATATACTTTTCATACCTCTTAAATGCTAAAATCCATGAAATTTTTAACTTCGCGAATTATAAAACTCCTCCGAAAGGATATGATGAAGTAAAAGTTTTAAAACACTGAATTGTTTTGATCATTTATAAGACTGAGTTTTTTTTCTGCTTATCAAATTATTTATTTTTCATACCAAATTTCATGATTTTTTTAAATTTCAAAACAGAGTACACATCCAGTTATATGGAAATAAAAATCTTTGCTCTAGAGATTAGTTAAATTGAATATTCTTTTAAAACTAAGTGTAAAACGGCAATATTTCACAACTATTAACTTGTGAAGGTGAATATAGACAGTCGAGATCGAATCCTCTCATGACTCGCGAATCTGATATCCATTCGCACCTAAATGTGTCACAGGTACAACTTTATTTGATAATTAATTTATAATATCAAAATATATAAAATAAATAAAAGATACGAAATTTGAATAAAAGAAAGAGAAATATATGCGATAAACAGAAAAAACTATTTTGATTGGTTTAATTAAACCCTTAATACCATTTTCCGTTTCTAATTGGACGAACGTTAAATATCAAATAGCGATTTCCGTTTCTCGCTTCTCATTGACTAAAACTATGAATAGCGTTTTCGCTTTAAACTCCAATTTCCGATACCGATCGGAAACTATGGGTTTTCGTCGCAAACCCCTAGTTTCCGTTCAATTTCAATCGAAAACTAGGGTTTTCGCCGAAAACTATGTATACCGATCGGAACCCCTAGTTAACGTGTGGTATACCTAGTATTTCGCACGAAAACCCCTAGTTTTCGTTCGAAATACTAGGTATACCGCATTTTTGTCACAATTGCGTGCCATAAAAAACAAAATAACAAAATACCGAAATGACTGTGAATTAAGCTTCGGCATTTGCCCATTTCGATAATTTATGTCTCTTCAGTGCAGATCAAATTAAACTATTTGGAAATGCAAAAATCTAAATACGTACATGTATAAAATTGATTGAACCACACAATAAAAAATATGCGTTTTATCAAATAACAATTAACATACCAATAAGAAACATTTTATGTTTGTGTTTTGTAATCACTTGTATAAGCCTCAAAATAAAAAAAAATGTAGAAATGAATAAAAACAATTTCGTTTTATCAATGTTTTCTTAAACGTTTTTAATATGTATATTTGCAAACTGGCATTCCGTTAAATGTCCCCATCGAAAATTTGTTAAGAAATTCTATTTAGTATAAGTGTTCTTTACATGTATGAAGGCGAAGATAAAGGCAAAAAATATCAATAAATAACTAAATACCGAAGTATTTATTGAGACAATAAAGTGAGACAACAACAAAAATGAAAAAAAAATCTGTAAGATTGCTACAAGAATAAAGTTTTAGAAGTTTGAACCTTAAAAACATATTTGCACTTTTAGTCAAATATTGCTGTAGGGAAGAATTTTATATCATGTCTTAATTGATTGGTTCGCTTTGCACTGTACACGTAAAAGTATTTGACTTCCTGTTTTGTAAATTCATTTAATATTTCAGAAAAGAATGGTTTAAGCAAAACAATGAATTAAAAAAAAATAAATGCTTTTACATATTTATGATTAAAAAATACAAAACAAAAGATTTAATTGAATATTATATAGGTTAAAGGCGCATGACTGACGAGAATGGGAGTTTTGCAATAAACTTTACAGATAGACCATGACTGTGTAATTTTTTTTATGATTCTTTATAAATAAAGTCAGAAAATGTTTTAATACTTGTTTAAAAAATCAAATGAATTTAAAAAAGGGAAATGTGAAAAAACGACAAGTCGGAAGAACGAAAAAAAAAAGGAACAGAGAAGCAGTTTCAGAAATGTTGAAACAGAAAAAATGTACAGAAATGTGGGATATTGGAGAACAGACCACAGTGTCATCACCTTACCATATTTGTTCAGGTTTATCGGAAAGGGGCAACACAGTGAGGGAAATATTTAGAATATACAAGGACACATTTAGGTCCCTTTTATTTTTTTTATTTTAAATGTACAATTAAGCCACTTTGATTTCTTTTATTAAATACAGTTTTTGAGGAAATTGTGAATTTTTAAAAAAAAATTCCCCTCCTTTATACTGCAATGTAAGTAAAAAAAAGGTTGAGTTGAAATAAGACAAAATAGGAACTGGATTATAAATCATCGCTTGAGTATCTTGTGGAAAGGGGTATTTGAAAATCCTTCTCCTTTCCTGGTGTTGCTCCACTGTGTGACAAAAAAGAGACGATTAAACTCGATAATTATTGTATAACACTAAACCTGTTCTGTAGGTATGCCAAATCTCTGTGGGATACAGCAGATACAACTTTTCAATTGGCCTTTATGTTTATAGTATAAAATTGGAAAAAATATTCGTGTTATTGGGCCAGAATATAAGACAAAAATATATAGAAAAAGGCAGACAACAGTATATAAGACATAAGTATCTGCACTTTAAAACTAAGCTAAAGTATCAACCACAATTTGAATGTCTTAAATGATTGGTTTGTTTTGCACTCAACATTTGAGTTCCTCTTTTAAGAAATTATTTAATCATATGAAAATTGATCAAATGATTTTATATTCAACGAAATTCATCTCTTTATAATTAAAACTAACTTGAGAGTGATTTTATAGGATACGAGGACCAAAGCATGATATGAACCTACCATTTAATTTTCCTGATTTTTTCATTACATCTATGATGTTGAAATCATAAAGGAATGACTAGTTAAACATTTGGAACAGGTAATGTATGCTATAATGAAAAACATATGTGCAGTATGCTTGATTTTCTAATTGATAATACATTTGTCATATTTGGAGGTACTATTTATCAAGAGCAAGTTGGCTTAGCAATGGGCACTAATTGTTCTCCTCTTTTCGTAGACTTGTTTTTATATTCGTACGAGACTGCGTTTCTTTCGGGACTCGTAAAAGATTATAAAATAAAGATACCAGATTCTTCAATCTCATTTATAGATATATTGATTGTTTTTCCAACCATATCCTATTTTTTGCTAAACGGATCCAATTAATATATCCACCAGGACTAAAGATAAAGGAAACGACAGAAATCACTAGATCTAAACCTTTTCTGGACTTGCATCTCACATTTGACGATAATGGTCATCTTAGTACCAAAATTTACGACAAAAGTGACGATATTAATTTCAAAATTATTAATTTTCCTAACATGGACAGTAGTATTCCAACTATTCCTGCTTACGGAGTGCATGTTCACAGTTGATTCTTTACGCGAGAGCTAGAACAAATTATACAGACATAAGACATAATTATCTTTGGGACGGCCTTAATTAACAAAGGCTTTAAAAAATCCGTCTCATGCGATCATTAAAAAAGTTCTTCAAAATATATCAGTCACTTGTGGAAAATTTTGAAGTTTCAGTACATGTCCGAACTCTAATTCAAGATGTATTTTCCTAGTACTGGGATGATCATTTCTTTTAACTGTCTACGACATTTCAATAGCAATTATCAAAGTCTTTCAGAATGAGGTAATAAGAGCTGTATTAATGTATCAAATTTCAATGACGAATACTTTTTTATAATCATGCCATTGCTCCAAACGTTCCCGAATTTAAAGACAATACAAGGGAATGACATACCATAAATCGGGAAATTTCGTTCATGGTTTTATTTTGGCTTATTTTGGCCCCCAAATGCAAAGAGCCAAAATTAAACACACCAAAATATTTCACATCCAAAAATTTCCAAGCAAAAATAAAACAATACGTTTGTTGAAAGCGGATTACAAAACTTGTGTCGTTTCCCACAGTGTATACATTACGTCTAGTATCACCGTTACATTACCATAATAGTGTGCTAAAATATGCTTAAGTAATTTCCTCTTTTAAAATCAAAAATCGGTTCACCCGAAATAATTACCGTAACATTAACATAATGGTGATCTAAAATGTGCTCAAGTAATTTTCTCTTTAAGTTACCAGAATTAGTTTTTGATTTATTGTTTATTTGAATCGGAGAAAAAATATACTGAGGAAGAAGTGATTAAAATGTTAGAGTTTCTAATCGACAATATATTTGTCCAGTTTGGAGGACTTGTTTTCAACAGACTATCGAAATTCCTATGGGCACAAACTGTGCGCCTCTCCTAGCCGATCTGTTTCTTCACTCTTATGAAGCTGAATTCATCGAAGGGCTTCTTCAAAATAAAGATAAAAGACTGGCACAATCCTTTAACTTTAGCTTCCGTTATATAGATGATATTTTGTCGCTAAACAACCCTCGCTTTGGTGATTTTCTTCATTTGATCTATCCAAAAGAGCTCGAAATTAAGGATACCACAGACACTTCTACATCAGCCTCGTTCCTTGACCTTCCCCTTGAAATTGACAACAGAGGGAGACTTCAAACTAAGCTGTACGACAAACGCGATGACTTCACCTTTCCAATAGTAAACTTCCCTTTTCTTTGTAGCAACATCCCAAAAGCGCCGGCATATGGAGTTTACATCTCCCAGCTCATTCGCTATTCAAGAGCCTGTGTTCGATACAGTGACTTCCTTGATAGAGCCCGGTTGCTCACAAATAGGCTACTTCAACAAGGGTACGTTACCCAAAACTTGAAGTGATCCCTCCGGAAGTTATACGGTCGACATCATCATCTTGTGGACCGCTATGGGATATCTGTTTCCCATCTGACAACAGATCTTTCCCTTTAAAGCTTAATTGTTGTTTCCTCTACCGAATTTGAATTTACTACCGGATTTGACATGTTCAACACGGCGGGTGTCTTATAAGAAGCAGGAGATGCTGACTCTACCGGTGCACCTGATCTCACCCATGGTTTTATATTGGGTCCGTGTTGTTCATCTTTGTGTGTGAGTGTCTACATTTTTCTTTTCTGTGCTGTACCCATGTTGTGTCTTTGTTTTTTTTCTGCCTTTTTTGTTTCTGGTGTTGCCATTGTCCTTGGATTGTTCGCTTTTAGATTGACGGTTCGGTTCTCACTTACTTTATAAGTAAGAACGTATATTTACAATATGACTTCGAAATCAATCTTAAGTTTTTTCAAACCCAAATCGCAAGATTTTTTTATAGAAAGTTCATTTGTGGTCCAAAGAACTGTTGAACTGTGTAATGAAGAATTAAATATTGTGTATAACGATTCGAAATTAAATCCTTCGTCAAAAAGGGGAAAATACCAAATATTGTCGCCAGCCGATCGTGCCGAAGTTTGTAAATATGCTAGTCAGCATTCAAAACCATAAATTATAGCTTATTTAGTTAAAGGGAAATTTGATTTAAAACGTACAACGCAAGTTTTCCAGCAAGGAAGAAGAACCAAAATAAAACACACTATCCATCAAAAGTGGCCGAAATAAAACTTATTGCTATGCAAAAATGGCCAAAATTTCACAGACCAAAATAAAACCACCCCTTTTGTTATAAAAAAGGCCAAAATTAACCCACACCAAAATTTCCCAAATTACGGTATATTGTTGAAATTATAGAGGAATGGCTAGTTTTACATCTGGAAAAGGTAATGTATGCTATAATGAACAACATGAGTGCAGTATGCTTGATTTTCTAATTGATAATACATTTGTCATATTTGGAGGTACCATTTATCAACAGCAAGTCGGCTTAGAAATAGGCAGTAATTGTTCTCCACTTTTCGCAGACTTGTTTTTATATTCGTACGAGACTGCGTTTCTTCAGGGACTCGTTAATGATCATACAATAAAAGATGCTAGATTCTTCAATCTCACTTATAGATATATTGATTATGTTTTTTCCTATGGCAAGCCAAATTGGACAAAAATCATATTTATAAATATTTTTAATTCATATAAATATTAAGAAATAATTATAAATATTTATAATTCATTTATGGATATTTATAAATCGATTTTTAAATATTTGAAAATAAGAATGGAATTAAAAATATTTAAAATTGAATTATAAACATTTATAATTCGTTTATAAATATTTGAAACTAAATTATAAATATTAATAATTCATTTATGGATATTTAAAAATGAATAATATATATTTATAAATCAACCATATTCATAAATATTTGAAAATCAATTTCAAATATTTATTATTCATTTTCAAATATTTAAAATTGAATTATAAATATTTATTAATCATTTTTAAATATTTATAATTCATTTTCTAATATTTAAAAATCATTTACAAATATTAATAATTCCAATCATAGTCACCAAAGAGTTTTTAAATCGGAATCGAAGCCTACAGATTTCCCCGGCAGTTCTACTTATATAATCATGGCTGAGGACACAAAACAGCAGATAAACCAAACTCTAATGAGAATAGATGCGGCAGCACTGGCAATAGATTATACTATGGTAGAATCTCTAGTGGAATAATGCAGGGGCGTCAGGAATAATGTTGCTGAGGTGTATACTTCTATTGAAGAATTTCTTGAAAACATTTCAAGAGAGCAGAGAAGATCCTGTGCCCCCCAGCTATCGGGCAGACAGGCCTAGTAAAGGTGATAAAAAAGCGTTATTTTATGCAATTCCTCACTAGGATCAACCGCTGAAGAATAATAGTAGTTTGGTTTCTCTAGTGTCCGGGTGCAATTCCATTTTTAATCTGACGCTTGAAACTATTTTCAAATATTTATAATTCATTTATAAATATTTAAAAATCAGTGAATTATGAATATTTATAAATGAATTATAAATATTCATAAATGATTTATAAATATTGATAACTCATTGATTTTTAAATATTTATAAATGAATTATAAATATTAAAAAATGATTTTCAAATATTTATAAACGATTTTCAAATATTTATAAACGATTTTCAAATATTTATAAATGAATTATAAATATTAAAAAATGAATTATGAATATTTATAAGTCGTTTACAAATATTTAAAAAAGAATTTATAAATATTTATAAAAACGGGTTTTTGTTCCCTTTTCTTCCCATACTTTCCATCAATATCCTATTTTTGCTAAATGGGTCCCATTAATATATCCATCAGATCTGGAGATAAAGGAAACGACAGAAACAACTAGATCTACATCTATTTTGGACTTTCATCTCGAAGTTGACGAAAATGGTCATCTTAGTACTAATTTGCGACAAAAGGGACGATTTAAATTTCATAACTATTATTTTTCCTAACATGGACAGTAGTATTCCAGCTTATGCTGCTTACGGCGTGTCTGTTCACGGTTGATTCTTTAAGCCAGAGCTAGAACAAATTATATAGACATTAGGCATCATTATCTTTGTGACCGTTATAATAAGCAAAGGCTTAAAAAATCCGTCTCATGCGATCATTAAAAACGTTTTTCAATAGATATCAGTCTATTGTGGAAAATTTTGAAGTTTCTGTCCGATTCTAATTCAAGATTTTTTTAACTAGTCCTGGGATAATGATTTCTTTTAACTGTCTACGATCTTTCAATAGCAATTACTGTTGAGTTGCTACCAGAAACAACCAGACTCTACCACAATGTAAAGGGGGTTGACATGCCATAAAATCGTGTTGCTGTGAATTGCCGTGATTTTGGATTTATGATTTTAGAATTTCCCCTTTCCTCGTTCTTGCTTCGGTATTCGTTTGCCGATGTATTAAACCCACCATTTCTTTTGAAATGCCTGTACCGTATTACTATCGACAATTTTTCCGGTGGCTTCCTCTGATATGTCTTTCTGTCTAATGGACTACTCCTTTCGGTAATTTTGGTATTGCTCCCATTCGAAATATTCTTGCTGCAAAATATCTATAATTGATATATAGATATTGATCCCTAAGATGCTTTAATTACTTTATTTTATTACACTCAATTAAAACGTTTTACTGACTTTAATAGAGTTATTTCCCCTAGGTGATTGGTAACCCCTTAAAGGTAACAGTTGATAATACTACTACATTTTTGTTCTTTGAACAGGGTAATGTTTCAGATGTGTTTACAAATAAGATTTCAGATTTTTTCAGAGATATAGAATAGGGTAATAACATAATTACCAAACAGAATTGCCAAGAGATAAAATCCAAAGGACAAAAAGACACAGCAGATGAAGATAATTCCAGTAATTTTTCTATGATATATGAAATCTTCTTTGTATTTGAGTCATTTTGACATTGTAAATCTCTGCTTTGCTGGTAAAAATTAAAACAAGATCTTAACATATGCTTTTTTCCTGCCTTTACTTTATCTTTTTAACTTGTTTTTTTTAGTAAATTATAATTAAAAATTGCAAGAAGTTCGTAGTATGAAGAAATACTTTCCTGAATTATTTTGATTAAATTTGTGCTGTGATGTATATTTCTTCTTTTTATATTATAATCATAGAATTCAGTTGTTAGTAAAGCGCAATAGAAGCACAGTTGCGGAAAAAAATCGATAAAAGTGTGTAGATAGGATGGATATCTGACGCCACGCTGTAAACAATCAAACCTACTTCATTTTTCGTTATCAGTCTGATTATAATAAGATATGTCATATACTACTATAGATAAATGTCTCTGCGAGGCTCCAGAATCCTACTATTTAGAAAAAGTAAGCACTTTTCGTCAGATTTTATTTTTTGCACGGAAATTAAGCTTTAGTTTTTGGAAGTACATTTAGATGCAGATACTTAGTTTACAGGAACTTCGGTAATTTGTTATTCATTAACCCTGGACCGACACAAACAAATGTACCTTTGCTGGTGGATTGTTAGTCCCTGAGGATATTAACCAACCAAGAGTCAGTATTTCGGTGCTGACCCGAACACCAATTTTATCTGAAAACTTGCAATAACTTAATATTAGAAAATTTTGCTTAAATTTAAGGAAAATCTCCCTCTTACATAGTTCTGTTCTTGACTTCCAATTAAAATATTTTTGGTTATTTGAGCTCTATCAAATTTTTCATCTTTTTGGTTAAAGGCATTCCCAAAAGTATGATTCAAAAATATGTTGTTGGCATTACTTGGTAAAATCACGGTCATTAAGTCTCTCTGCACTGTCGAAACTTGTACATTTATTCACATCACTACCAAATTTACCCAAGTTTATGATCGAAGACCTAAATAAATTGTTTTTCAACTTCATATGGGATGGGAACCAGAAAAGATAAAAAAGAATACCCTTATTGGTGATTTTTAGATGGGTGGTTTGAAAATGGTTCACCTGGAATCTTTCAAAACATATCTCAAAATGACATGGATTAAAAGATTCTTTTGGTATTTGGCAAAATGTAGCTCAAACTGAGCTTTGGGAGTTTGGAGGTATTAGAGTTTTTTATCTCAGAAAGGAAAAACAAAAAGGAAATAGCACAAAAAATTGCTAGTCCTTTTTGGAAGGATGTGCTGCTAGGATTACATTTGGCCAAACAAAAATGTCAGTTATATATTGAACAAATTATATCACTTAGTATCTTTAATTTTGTTCCTTTTGACGAAATCACTTACTTTAGCAAATGGAGCTTATTTGGTATATCATCTTTGATGGATGTAGTAAACAGGATATCAAAGCTTTTTATACATTTGAACAAATGAGGGAGTTATATGGGTTACGTTTTTTTTTTTTGCAGTAAAATAGTATTTTATCAAAAATACCTCTAATTCAGAAAATGTTTTTATTGCAAAATATTGCTAAAATTTCTAATGAAAATATGTATTTTTAGAAAAATTGAAAACAGTAAGTGTATCAAATATGTATATAGTGATCTTATTCAATGTGTATGTGAAGAACCATCTTACAAATACCAGGCTTGGGAAAATATTTTGGATTGGGAAATATTGTTTGGTTAGGTCATTTTAAGTTATTAAAACGGTGCAAAAATCCATTTATGAAAACTTTCCAATACAAAATGATGCATAGAATTATCCCAACGAATAATTTTTTATACAAATTACTAAATACTGAAGTTACTGTAAATTTAAATTCTGCATATGCGCATTTCGACAACTTATGTCCCTTCAGTGCAGATAAAATCGAAATGTTTGGAAGACCATAAACTGAAAGATGTTTAAAACTGATAGAGAGCAAATAACCAATATGATCTAAATGTAAAGCCAAAATCAGCTAAGGACAGAGCTTTGCACGAGGGAGATACTCTTTAGTTTTCAACAAAATTTACAAAAATTTAGATATTGTCAGTTTCCAAATAGAATTGGCTTTCCGGTCAGCACCGAAGTACTGACTACTGGGCTGGTGAATACCCTCGGGGACAAACAGTCCACCAGCAGCGGCATCGACCCAGTGGTAACAAATTACAAAATACCGAAGTTACTGTAAATTTAAATTCTGTATATGCGCATTTCGACAACTTATGTCTCTTCAGTGCAGATAAAATCTAAATGTTTGGAAGACCATAAACTCAAAGATGTTTAAAACTGATAGAGAGCAAATAACCAAAATGAGAATAAAAACCACATTTGTAATTCTTGTGATGAGCCTGTAGAACATCTTTTTTATTATTGCAATTTTACTTAACAAATTTATGTAGAACTATTTAGGAAGCTTAATAGGTTTTACCAGGATCTTATATTGTATAAAAAGCAAATTTTGATATGCTATACAGTTGAATCCTATTAACAAATATTATATAAATCATTGCTAAAAACTATATATTAGAAGAAATTCTTCCAAGTATGAATGTTCTGAAGTTTAAAATAAAAGGATATGTCACTGTGGAGCTTGAAATGTATATTGCAGTTCAAAATAAACAGTTAACAAAAACTGAAACTTTTTGGTCCCCTTTGAATATTATTTTGAAGACCGAAATTAGAATAGTATTTTATCACTTGCGATCCATGCAGCAGAACTAAGCAAGGTTGTACATCTTTCTTCTTCTTTGTTTTTTCCGTTCATTAGTTGATTTTTTTTTCTTTTTTTTTAACTATAATTGTATATTTAACAAAGGAAGTAATGTGTGGTAGCTGTCTAGTGTGAGCGAATGAATTTGTGTGTGAAAAGTTATTTGCTAAAAATGTTTCTTGTTTTTGGTGTAAATTCAATATTAGGAAAATTATAAAATTATGTAGTCAGTTAAAATTATCTATATGTCTCGGGTTTAACCGTGGTCAGGTGGTGAACCAGATTTTTTGTAAAAGCCTGACTATGTTAAAAACAAGACCAATTACATGTCTGGACCTGCGTCACCGTCTCTCATGTTCAACTTAGAAAGTTTGTTTGGTTTTTTTTTCAATCTAACAGAATATCATGTATAGGTTTACCCATTCAAACAAGTATTCATTTACCTTATTACCAAAAATTCTTCAAATGCAAGTTGTATTTGAGATTATATTAAGTTCAACCCTATTACCATCTCCTCTCATCTTCACCCTTGGCAGATCAAGCTGGATTTCTGTAGTCTCAAATCCACGTCTTTGATTGGTTGCAATTAAACTTCACTGCAGCCAATTAATTAACATACATTCAGATTTTGTATATATATCAAAACAATAAAACTTAAAATATGGCCTTTAGTGATTTTTATATTTTGCAAAATTTCCATGATTTAATTATCTTTCTTTACTTTTGAAGGGTTATTTCCTTGGAGTCAAATATATTGTGAATTGTTGTATTATTAGATGCAATAAATAATCATTTATTATTACAATAAATCATACTGAAACTCTAACTTCAAAGGGAGATAATTTCAAACTGATGTTTCACAAGTTGTGGCTCAATCTGCCAAGGGTGAAGAGGAAAGAAGCTGATCACAACCCTTGGCTAGCGAAGATGCCCTATTACTGTAATACACAAAAAAAAGAA
>MJUU01006143.1:0-19632 GCA_002080025.1 Modiolus philippinarum | reverse complement strand
TTTCTTTTGACAAGTGGCTCCATGGCTTTAAATGGTGTTAATTAAAGTTTCAGTTAAAGAAACCAACCATGAATATATATAAAGGGAACTGAACTGAACTTGCTTCTCAAAAACTGCACAGAGAGTTCATTCTTTAAATTTTGAAAAGATCATATGAACTTAAATTAGTGAAAGTGAAATAAGCCCACAATTATCCCCAAACCCTAAAGGCTTAATTTTTAATTGTCAATTTCAAAATTATCCCAGAAAAAATTAGAGAAAAGAGGAAAGATATAAACTATATATACATAGTAAAAATATGATACAGTACTGTTTATTTACTCAATATCCGTTCGTAAAATATTCAAAATTACTTCATAAAGAATTCATTATGAATGTATTCTGACAGAATCACACTGAAAATAAATTTGTTTTGAAGATCCAATCAGCCTACATTAAACTGTCTTCACAGTAACTTTAAACATAATTCATAATAAATTTATTATGACCGAATTACATTAAAAATAAATTTATTTTGAAGATCCAATCAGCCCACATTAAACGGTCTTCACAGTAAATTTATAAAGAATTCATTATAAATTTATTCTGACCGAATTACACTGAAAATGAATTTATTTTGAAGATCCAAGTAGCCTACATCAATCTGTCTTCACAATAACTTTACAAGAATTCATTATAAATTTATTCAAACCATATCACACTGAAAAATAATTTTTTTTGAAGATCCAATCAGCCTACATTATTCTGTCTTCACAATAACATTATATAGAATTCATTATAAATTTATTCTGATCGAATCAAACTATAAATAAATTTGTTTTGAAGATCCAATCAGCCTACAAAAAACTGTCTTTACAACAAGTTTATAAAGAATTCATTATAAATTTATTCTGACAGAATCACACTGAAAATTAATTTATCTTGAAGATCCAATCGGCCTACATAAAACTGTCTCCACAACAACTTTATAAAGAATTCATTATAAATTTATTCTGACCAAATCACACTGAAAACAAATTTATTCTGAAGATCCAATCAGACTACATAAAACAGTCTTTACAATAACTTTATAAAGATTCATTATAAATTTATTCTGACAGCATTACACTGAAAACAAATTTATGTTGAAGATCCAATCAGCCTATCATTTAACTGTCTTTACAATATCTTTATAAATAATTCATTAATAATTCTTTATAATTGACACATCAGTGAAAATAAATTTATTTTGAAGATGAAAGAAGCCTACATAAGTAAGTGAGAACCGAACCGTCAATCCAAAACGAATAATCCAAGGACAACGGCAACATCGGGAAAAAAGGAAACAGAGATACTAAATGAGTATAGCACAGAAAAGAAAAATGACACATATACACAAAGATGAACAACATTAAAACTATCTTTACAATAACTTCATAAAGACTTCATAATAAATATTTTCTCACCAAATTACACTGAAAATAAATTTATTTTTTATTATGAGGTCTTCAAAATGTAATGACTCCATCTGCTGTGCTTTTTAATAGCCCTAAACGGATGCCTATACCTAATTATTTTGTATAGAGAAAGGCAATATTAGTTTTTAAATCTTTAAATCAGTTAGTTCCAGAGTATCTTAATGTATTTAAATATGTACACCAGGTTAGCACAAGATCAACCAGTCAGAGTAGCCAACATTTATTATACATTCCTAAATCTAAAACAGAATTTTACAAAAAATCATGTGTTATATCAGGTAGCTATTTATGGAATGATTTAAACGATAATTTAAAACATTTTACAACCATAGAATATTTTAAAAAGTTATATCTACATCAGTACTATGGTAAATTTCAATTTCTATCAGATAACAAAATACCGAAGTTACTGTGAATTTTGATTCTGCATATGCGCATTTCGACAACTTATGTCTCTTCAGTGCAGATAAAATCTAAACGTTTGGAAGACCATTAAGTCAAAGATGTTTAAAACTGATAGAGAACAAATAACCAAATATGATCTAAATGGAAAGCCGAAATCAGCTAAGGACAGAGCTTTGCACGAGGGAGATACTCCTTAGTTTTCAACAAAATTTACAAAAATTAGATATTGTAAGGTTCCAAATAGAATCGGTTTTCGGGTCAGCACCAAAGTACTGACTACTGGGCTGGTGAATACCCTCGGGGACTAACAGTCCACCAGCAGAGGCATCGACCCAGTGGTAACAAATAGCAAAAAATAACAAAATAAGTTAATGTTCTGTAAATTTTTAATCTTTACGTATTTATTTATTATTGTCTTATAATTTATGCTGTAAAAATGTACATAATGCAGGACCATATTGTAAACTACTTTGTAACTAAATATGTCACCCTGTTGAAATAAAGGATATTATTATTATTATTATTATTATTATTATTATTATATCTTGGAAATGATATAACATAGCTTCCCAGCTTTAATACAAGTTTACTATTTTGCCTTCAAAAAATGTATTTTAAGGAGTAATTAATGGTCTTTGGAATGACGTGCCATAACAGAAACATTTGCCCAAAAATGTATAAAATTTTACTGTCTACTTGACTTCAAAACAGATATAGGAATATTAATTTATTAATTTCAAATAATACAAATATTCATAAGATTTAAAAAAAAATTTAAAAAAAAAGATTAATTAGTCGAATAACAACTCTAATTTTATAAATCTTTTTTCAATCCATTGACTTGTTTTTTGTTTGTTGTTTGTTTTTTGTTTTTCTTTTTTTGCTCAATTTCCTCTGCAAATAAAAATATATTTCAATATTATATTTAGAGAAACTAACCTATAAATTGTTTTTGTTATATAATGTCATCTAGTTTTGTCAGGTGTCTGTATCTTGACTTCTGGCTGTGCCATGTGAAGTCTCTATAGTCATGATTTTGTCGGCTGTTGTGATAGGTGATGTTTTTACCTGCTAAGTGACTTTTGTATAATATTTTTTTATCCATGACAATGTCTTTTGCTGCATCATCTAGCATATATGAGGTGTTTTATGTTGCAATATCAGACTTCTGCTTATTGTCGGTGTCTTTTTCATTATTTTGATTCTGCATACAATTGCCTTCTTCGCATGCCAGTGATTCATACTTTCTGTTTCCTTCGTTTTAGCATTTTGTTGCTCGGGTGGCCTTCTTGAAGTGGTAATTCTCTAAAATAAAATGAATGAAATAAGGCAAATTTTGCAGTTGATGTGAAATGAAGGTAACAATTGAAAAATATGAATATAAAGTGTCAGACGAAACTTTGAGATATTGGCATGAAGCATATCAAATATATATTTATCCAGTATTCACCTGTTTAGGTTTTGATCAAATTTCTAGCCTTACATACATAAAATACTTCATTTTTTAATTGTATCAGATTTTCTCATCATCATCTTGGAAAACTCTCTTCAGAGACAATCACATTTTTTTTTTTTCATTTATTCTTTTTTTTAATATTTTAATTTATTTAGTTTTAAAGCTTTAAACTGATTTTATCACAATAATATGAGGCACTATATTTCATTTACATGTGTTATTTGTTATGTCTACAATTTCCTTGATAGCCATCAATTTGTTCAACGTAATTAGTATCTTACTTTTCCCCAATTCATGGTATGGTTCATTTGACTAATTCACCAATGTTTTGATTATTTTGAAACACTGTAGTTACAAGAATTTGATCAGTTTCAATTATGTGTCAGTATTTCCTGTGTATTCTGTAAAAAGTGTGATACACAGTAGTAGATAATGTTTTAGATTTATCAATTTTATACCCGCTACATCTCCAACCCTCTGAGTCACTGGACAATACTTTTTCTTGTATTTTATTTAGATTAGTAAGTGCTTGAATTCAGCATTCTGTTTTTTTTTCTTATTTTACATGCGAGAAAAGGGAAAAAGTACAAAATCTAAGAAAAGATACAGCATCTTCATATACATAAGTAACATTATGCAATGAGGAATATTTCCTTGACCTTTTTTTTCTTTATAGATAGAGAATATGCACATATATATATTGTACTTGAATTTATTAAATTTCATTTCGATGCTACAATAGAATTTCGATGGCTCGAATTGCAATAAATGTATAACAAATGTTACTGATTATTTAGTTTCTGCAGATGTTGATTTAGACAATTTATGTCTTATCAAAGCACATTTAATATAAAAAAAAAATTAGTCAATAAACTGAAATGCCTGTAAAAGCTGATAGAGAATGAATACCATATTGGATCCAAATACCAGAACCCAAAATGTGGAAAGGTGTATGGGAAAGGTTAATCTGAAAAAAAAAAAACAAAAAAACTGTAAAGTCTGGACCATATTGTGCACCGTTAAATTACGCCTATGAACCAGAATATATATATTGCAAGAATACAACATTATCCTATATCTTTAAAGGATAACGGCTGTTTTTTGTCTTTCTGTCAGAATTGAGATATTTTGCTTGATAATTAAATTTCATATATCATTAGGCAAAGTCTGACAATATGTCTTTAAATCCTATTTATTTTGTCACATCCGTTCATGGACTTGTGTTAAACTTATGAAAAATTAAGAGGAGTACAGTTTATGCCAAAATTGTAATCACTTATATTTCCAAAAGGACATAAGCAACATATCATTTTTTTTTCAATCAAATTACTTCTTTTTCGGTTTCTTACAAAAACATAGCATTAATTTGAAATCCTATTTATTTTCAAACCTTAAGTAGTAATTTAATGACGCATCATGTACCGTACGACAATATCTGCATAATATAATCATCATTCAATATTACATAAAGAAGAAGATGCTTGATTTGTGGGGAAAATTCATTTTATTACAAGCAAAAACAAATAAAGGAAGATTTGTGCAAGTACTTTTTACGTGACTTTTTTTATGTTTTCTATATCTCAATAGAACATTACTCATATTGAATTAAACGTACTATTTCTAGCTTATTCTTGTGTTCATCGGAATATTTTTATATGTTGTCCAGAATCCATAATCTTCATTTTTTTTTCTCACGCTATGTCTATCCATGAATGGATGTGACAAAATGAATAGGATTGTGATAGAATCTTGTCAGAATGTTCCATAATATGTATGAAATTAAATTATAGGGATTTGTGTGCAAAATGGTAATGCTTTTGAATGGATAAAACCAGAGTGGTCTCTAAATCTGACAGAAATATCAAAACGTAAAAGTTAGCATCCTTTACAGATAATGAATAGGGTCATATCCCTGCAATATGCATATTATGGACCATATGCATAATCGGTATGCTAATGTCTGGACTGCACATGTATTTTTTTCTGATTTATCATCCCCATACCCCTTACCAGATTTTGGGGATTTTTTATTTAGATCCAATGGGCTATTTATTCTTTGGATTTGACAGGCACTTCAATAATTGACTTAAAATTATTTCGATTAAATGTGCTTTGATAAGACATAAGTTGTCAAAATCCAAATATGCATCACCTAAATTAACAGCAACTTTGGTAATTTGTTTTATTATCAATAGAGGATTAAATAAATTCAAGTACAGTAAACCGTATTTATTCCAATTTTAGCCCACTTTTAACTAAAGCCCCTCCATAAATTTTGTTTAATTTAACTTTCATTTTCTAATAAATGAGCCCATTTTTGCCCCTAAAGTGTGCTTTTTGCTTACTTATCTTGCTAAAAATAAAAAAAAGTAGATAACACTCAAAATATATTATGTTTTGTTCCTAAAATACAAATACTGTACATTTTTCCTTAGTTCATAATCGAATAAAACTAACTACTGCTGTTCTTAAATTTAAAATGTGTGCCTCTTATTATAGCTCTCTTTGGAAGATTGTCCTAGCCCCCGGGGCGTTTATTTGAATAAATACAGTATACGTGCATTCCTTTATTTCTAAAGAAAAAAAAATCAAGGAAATATTCCCTAATAAAATGATTTTACAATATTCAATATTTATTATTCTTTATTGGCACAAACACAATTAAAATAATATATTATGATAACAAACACCCATAAAATGTTAAAATACATTTATGACAATACAGTGTTTCTAATACTAAAACAACTGTCAATAAAAAAAACAAGTTGCTTTTAATACTTTAGAAGAATCACAATTTAGACAGAATTTGCAAAAATCCGTATTGATTGAAATTATGTCTGGATTTAAAATATTAGACATCTTATTTTTATACTCATTTCTGGCGAGAGAATAATTGTCGCAATCAAATAAAAATACCTTTCGTCTTCTATATCACGAGAATTATAAATTTTGCAAAATCTCCCCACAATTGGAATAGAAGTGCGACGACCTATTCAATTTCAAGATTGTGAGCACTGGCCATAAATTTGAAATATGTATACTAACTCTGAGATTTTGTACTTTTTCCTTTTTTTTGTAAAGCAAGCAAACAAAAAAATGCTGATTTTCAAGCACTCACTTACGGTATCTAAATAAAATACAAGAAAAAAGTATTGTCCGCTGTCTCAGAGAACTTGAGATGTTAGACTTAAAAACAATGAAACTTTTCTGGATATGCATAGTCATGATATTATATCAAATTACTCGATCTCAAATTTTCACTATTTTATAATAGGTGAGGGTATAATGTTAAAAAAAAAGAAAGAAGAAAAAAAAACAGAAAAACAGTGATTTCTGTGATGAATCTTTTTGCTGAAAGCAAGAATAAAAAGTAAATTCAACTAACTGAATAGTGTCCGATGAAAACTGTTCAATCAAAAAGTGTGTTTGAGGTATCGAGGCCGAATTATGCTTAAATTTTAATAAAGTGACCACAATAAGGGTCCAAGACATCCATGGTTCGAATTATTGCAGTTCGAGCCATCGAATTTCTATTGAATTATCAATATAGGTTTTAATAAATTCAAGTAGAGTATATATGTGCATTTCTATATTTCTTTAAAAAAGGTCAAGGAAATATTCCCTAGTGGCATTATTTTCCATTATGTATTTTAAAATGCTGTATCGTTTCTTAGATTTTGTACTGTTTTCCCTTTTTGCATGTAAAATAAGCAAATAACAAAATGCTGAATTCAAGCACTCACTTTTCTAAATTAAATACAAGAAAAAAGGATTATCCGGAGACTCAAAGGGCTGGAGATGTTAAAAACACTAAAATTTTCTGGAGATGTATAGTATGTCAAATCACATGATCTCAAATTTTAATTTTTTTATAAAAGGTAAAGCTATAGGAATTCTCCAAAAAAAAAAAAACAATGATTTCCATATAGAATAAACCTCTTTGCTGAAAACAAAATACCAAGTAAATTCAATTAATAAAATCATGTCATAAAACTTGATGCAAGACGAAACAAAAAATAGTAAGGGTGCATTTCATGAAACCCCGCCACGTTTTACAAAATTTCGAAGTTTCAAGGGCGTAACTCCCTTAGAGCCGTTTGGTTCTCTTAATCAAAACTCGAACTAAGTTTGAGTTTTGTTGTAAACAACTTACATACCTACTTTGGAGACATTATATTAATTCCTTCAAATTATCCCTAAGATTCACAAAATATCAAAGTTTCAAAAGACATAACTCCAGAACCCCTTAGACCTCTCAAATCAAAAATGAACTTGACCTAAATTTTCTTGTAAACAATTGACATACCATAAGTGAAGGCTGTATGTTGATTCATTCAATTATCAATCGGAAACCACAAGATTACAAAATTTCAAAGTTTCAAAATGTTTAACTCCAGAACGCCTTGGACCTATGAACCCAAAATCAACTTTGCATAAGTTTTGGGTAAACAATTCACATATAAAGTTTGAAGACAATATGTTATTTCATTCACTGGTTATCAGTCAGAAACCTTCGGAGGGTTGGACAGGAAGACGGAAAGACAATCAAATGATACATCACAACCACGTGTAGCAGGTATGAAAATTGATAAATCTAGAATAATATCCACTGCAGTGGATCACACGCTTTGAAATACTGATTAATATAATTGATATCAAATTCTTGTAACTGTGTTTCAAAATAATCCAAACATTGGTGAATTAGTCAAATGAACCATACAACGAATTTGGGGAAGTAAGATAGCCTAATCATGTGGAACAAATTGATGGCTATCAATAAAATTGCAGACATAACAGATAATACATGTACATCTTATATTCAATTAATTATTTAGCACCCCATCGTATTATGATAAAATCAGTTTAAACTATACAACTAATAATTAGATATATTAGAAAATAATAAATTTTGAAAAATGTAATTATTTCTGATGAAAGTTTTCCAGGAAAGTTTTGAAAAAATCTTATACATTGAAAAGTTCAAGTATTTCATGTTTGTAAGGCTAGAGATATGATCATAACCTGAACAGGTAACTTTGATATGTTTCATGCCAATATCTCATAATTTTGTCTGACACTTTCCTTACAGATTCCTCAATTATAACCTTTATTTCATATCAACTGCAAAATTTGCCTAGTTTCATTTATTTTGTTTTAGAGAATTACCACTTCAAGAAGGCCACCTGGGCAACAAAATGCTAAAACAATGGAAACAGAAAGTATGAATCACTGGTATGCGAAGAAGGAAATAGTATGCAGAATCAAAATAATGAGTCTTTTAGGCACTAGATTCTGTGGAACCTTTACGAATTATTATTTTATATTTTAGTATATAGTTTTTAATTTAATAATGGTACTGAGATATGCTCTACTCATCAGCTAAGGGTGCAATCAGATGACTTTTCACATACTCATCTGCAACTTTGATACCACTAAAAATTAACTAAACATAATTCTAACGAAACAAAATGATCAGTATCATAAGATCTACCTACCCAAAAACTTTGAAGATGATCCAAAAACCCGAAAGTTATTGCCAATTTTCGGTAAAATTTTAGAATTGTATTGATAAATTAAACACAAAGATATAAATATGAAAAAAAAATGGAAATGGGGTAAATGTCAAGGAGACAAAATTCCATATCCAGGCTAAATAACTAAATACCGAAGCTACTGTGAATTTATTTTCTGCATATGCGCATTTCGACAATTTATGTCTCTTCAGTGCAGATAAAATCTAAACGTTTTGAAGACCATAAACCCAAAGATCTTTAAAACTGAAAGAGAACAAATAATCCAATATGATCTAAAAGAAAACGACCCAAAGCAAAGTATCTAGGGGCTACCGTACGTTCGTCAACACAGAGAGGAACAACAAAGTTTGTATTACAACAATGAACAGCATAGTAAGAAGACAATATGTGGACCTATACATGAGTCATTGCCCTTTTTGTATAATTTCACAATTTTGATATGTTTTTATTTGTTTGTCAAAAATAATTTGATAATTTGATAAAAAATAATTAAGAAAGTGTTTGACATGTAAAAGGTCCAATTGTAAATATCAAATAACCCTAAAAGTAATAACTGAAATAAAAATGATAATTTTGGAAAATAACAGTTGTCGATTTCCAATACATAAGTTATCCTGTAAAACTGACACTAAAACCCATTTTTTCTGCCTAATATTTATACATACATGTTTTGTAAATTTGTTTTTTACAACAAACGAAAAGAATATTATTCAAAACGCTTGAATAAATATCTCATAATATTAACCAATTCAAACTTCTAAACATTTTAATATAGATAAAATCAATAACCTAGGCCACAATTAACTGGAAACAAATAGCATTACTGCGTAAAAAAATTTCAGAATATAAAGATCTCACGAAATGAAAAAAATATTTAATCACCTAAATCAATTGCTTAGGAAGTTGGTCTTGTATTAGGCAATGCAGTTGCTTTAGATATATTTCGTTAACTCGTATGGTAAAAGATATAGAAAGCAGAGGCATTGATACCCACGAACCGCTGAACTTTTAAATACTTTTATTGTGTGTGACTGATAAGACTCGTATTATTGTTAACGTTCGGCTTTTTTACACGTGGATTGTAGTCTGAGATTAGAATTTCATCACTATGGGCATTTTTATGTTTTAAATGTTGATTAATTAGTTTTTGACATACAGTGCTATGTAACGTCGTATAAGTGGACTGATTGAACGGCTGGCAACTTGTCAAAATAATTGACTGATCGCTGTCTGACCTCTGACTAACTCATGATGAACGTCTGTTTCTTACTGATAACTTTTTCATTAAGAGCTATGTTACACAGAAATGTAACTGCCACATCTCATACCCTTTAAAGTGTAATTACAATTTTATGAAACCGATTACTTAAAAGGAAAGAATGAATACAAAATTTAATTAGGTAAATTGATCTTGTTTTAGTCTGTCTGACCAAAGTTAATTTGAAATAATTAGATACCGAAGTTACTGTGAAAAACATTTAATTAAAATTAGGCGAAAAACATGCCAAAAATTATGTGCTGCGTTTCCATTAGTACGCTATGTAATTATTACAGTATATGACATTTATGTTTTCCCCCGCCCGGCCAATCTTAATGTGCTGATTAAATAAATATTCTTTTCGTCTGTCTTTTCAATTTGCGTATGTCGTGAAAATGGTATATCTTCAACATTTTATTCTGAAAAAGTGGATGAGTCAAGATTGACAACACTTGTTTTTATATTGTTTTAATCCTCTTCAACTCGATTTAAATTTCCACAAATCTTTATGAACGATGTGAAATCTTCTTTTGGAATAGAAAAAAGTGAACAGTAATTATTAGAGCTCCTACCCTAATACTACATCCTTTATCTTGTTAAGAAATTTCTTATTTTACAATTGTTAATTTCCCTTCTGATGACGTTTTGTATTGCCTTTTTATAAAAGGGCTACACTTTCTGGGTTAACATCAATATCTCCAACTTGAGCAATATATCCGAAGAACTGTTCTATGCTTGTAGGGAAAAATTCACCCTTGCAATTGTCGGGTGAAGGGGAAAATTCCTGAAAAGCAATATTATCACCATAGCTGAAAAAGTCTAGCCGCATCATACTAAATTGCTTGGTTAGATGCTCCGAATAACGCATCATTTCTGTTAAAAAAACCGGTCGTTGTTGGTAATCTGGTTTAGGAGCAGCCAAATGTGCGGGTTTCTTTGTCATTGACACCCTAGTCCAGTTGGGCGTATAAAAATCTTTTTCGTGCTTTGTAAACCGCCCAAGGTCTACCTGAATTAGATATGGCCTGCCGTAATACGTAAATACTTTAAAATCTTTTGTTATAGACAGATTTCCAAGAAATTCCTCAAACATGCATTTCGGCTTTATATCTTTGTAATAAAGTTCACCAGGAGGATCAGCAAGTGCATAATTAATTTTTAACCAGGTATCGCATAAAGAACGTAGATATTGCACATTATTCATAGAACCCTTTGGAGGACAAGGATTAGCCAAACATCGAATTACATTGTTTTTTACTCTGGCTACACCTCCACATAAATGGTTCGATTTAACTATATATTCTGTAGGTAAGTTTGAAATTAACGTTTCATTTATGTCGATGGCTTTAGAAACATACAAATATTCAGTTGCTACTTTTAAGGTTGGAACACTACTCCGAACATATTCCTTTGCAAGATGTTTATCAGCAAAAAACGTGTAAGATAGATTATTCCTCTGATGTAATCTACACCAAGCGTGGAAACTATACTTCGTGTTTTTGGTTATGTCACGAATAGATTTATTTGAAAATGTCACTTCATTTCGAAACCTGTTTTCAAAAGAATACTTAGGATGTCGAAAATAATCAAGTACTGTAGTTTTAAAATGTTTTTCAAAAATACCAATGAGCAAAGCTAATTGTAAACCGATCACTACAATTAAACGAATTGCAAATTTAAAAGAAAGTTTTACCATTTCTCTCAATTACAAAGGCAAAATAAAGCATGTCATGCAGTGGCCCGTCTCAAAAATGAGCAAAAACATGCTACAATTATAACATTCAATGTTTATATCATCAAATACCTTAAAGAAAAAAAAAAACTGTACGCCTGAACAACTTTTTGTTTTATTCATGTACCATGCTAGTAGTTGCTAGTAGTTGATACAGTGATTTCCTTGAACAAGGTTATGTCACTCAAACTTGATGTCATCCCTCCAGTCGTTTGACGTTCGAGATCATCTTCTTGTAGACCACTATAGAATATCTGTTTCGCAGATGACAACAAATCGTTCCGTTTGAAATCCATAATGCAGCGGATTTGACCTTACTACCGGATTTTACATGTTCAACACGGTGGTTGTCTTATAAGAAGCAGGAAATGTTTACTCTACCGGTGCACCTGATCTCAGCCATGTTTTTATTGGGTCCTTGTTGTTAATGTTTGTGTGTGTGTGTGTGTGTGCCGTACTCATGTTGAGACTCTTTCCTTGTTGTTTCCGATTTTCCCATCGTCATTCAATTATTCGTTTTGCATTGACAATTCGGTTCCAACTTACTTTAAGATGTTATAACAATTAAGGTAACTTGGGATTGGAACTTAGTTCACTTGTAATAGCAATATAGCTAATTCGTCAAATAAATTTGTGAAAATGTTATAACCACTTATTTTAACTGATTGTAACAATGTAACAACTTGATATGACAATTAAGTAACGTGAACTTATATAAGTTGAAATAAAAACCTAGCCAACTTGTGATAACATTAGCTAACTAATTATAACAACTTACCTAACTAGTTATTACAAATGTAATATAGCAAATGACCACTGAGCTGGTCTTGTATATATGGAAGCGTATAGTGGACCCGTGTTAACTTTCAGCAATATCTTATGTGTACTACGGAAGCGTAAAGCTGTCTCGTGTTTTTTTGTGTTTTTTTTTTTTTTTTTTTTTTTTTTTTTTTTGTNCACAGATATTAGCCCAGTTGTTGTATTTATTCATGCACCAAAGCACACAAAAAAGAACAAAAAAAAATGAAACGGCAAGAAATTGAAATTTTTACAATCAAACGATTTATTAAAAACGATTAATTACAAAACTTTTCACGGTAACATCGAGAAAATTTATCGATCGATTCGTTTTTTATCAATTCGTTAGATAACTCGTCATCAAGAACTTGAGAAAATTACAAGACAAGGAAAAAGTCTCGTAAAATTTATAAAATCGACTTGTTTTAATCGAAGTATCCATTAACCGTTTTATATAAGGCGTATGTGAGCCATTTGTGATTCATTACAATGGGGTATTGAAAGAGGATACATAAATTGTACACTGGAAGTTCCGCAAACGTTAAGTAACAAATAACAGGAACCAAAAGACAGTTTGTCTGTTTATTTTTAAATATCCATGATCTTCAGTTAACTTATCTAATCAAGTGTTACATTTGCCTTCAATTTACGTCGGTCGTCCGGCGTAAAATTTGGTAAACATAGTCCTTCGCTTGACCCGTAGTTAAACATTGGATTCTATGGAAAAAAAAAGAATCCTTTAGTTTGATACCTTAGGCCTCATTTGGACAATTTTGGTAAAATAGTCCTTGGGTAGACCCCTTCAAAAAGTATGTCCCTCATGTTCGTTCTTCATTCAAAATGGCAACCAAGGGCACCATAGTTTAATGTTTGACCTTATTGGAAGAAAATTAATATACCAATTCAATTGGAGCTATTCTTTTGTCTCTTGGGATTGTATCCTATCCACGATTGCCGCCAGCGAGATCCATATTTGGACATTGATCCCTGAGTGAGAATATTCAGAGGTTTTCTCCTTCAAAACCACAATATCAATTTGGATCAAAGTAATTTATATTTCCTTAGCTTGACTTCTGTATAAATTGTGTTACTCATGTCTGTACCTCATCCTAGATTTCTTGAACGGGATCTTGTGGTGTAATCTATATATATAATATGGACAATTGTATGCCATTGTCATTTTAGAATACACTTAATCCCCGGAGAAAAATCCAACATGATGCCTCCACAAAGTCATCTAAGAATTTTTTTTTCTTTTTCCTTTTTTAATCTACGTATATGTATTATATTATTCTAAACCATAAATTTTTATCTCATATGGTCTAAAAGGGCATGTGAGGTTTTGAAATCACTTTGCGTCAGTCGTCCGTCGTCTGCCCGTCCCTTGTCCGTTGGTCGGTTGTCAACAATTTCAAAAATCTTCTCCTCTGAAACTGCTGAGAAAATAGTAACCAAACTTGACCTAGAGCATTAAAGGGTATGCAGTATCAAAATTGTGATCGATTAGTCCGAAGACAAAACAACATTGCTGCTGCTACTAAACATAGAACATAATGGTAAATTGCTGTTTTTGCAAATAACTCAATGAGTTACAGATATCAAAAACCTGACAAGGTGATAATGATCAGCATGGTTTAGATCTACCTGCCCTGCAATTTTGAAGAAAATCCGATAACCCATCTTGGAGTTATTGCCATATTTTGGTAACATTTTCAAAATTTGAGCATTTTCTTTTCAAAAAGTGTTACAGATAAAGGTCAAGTGTATGTTTCAAAAAGGTTCAGCATGTCAAGAGGTAAAAACCCTGAAATTTTGAAGAAAATCCAAAAACCCTTGTATGATTTATTGCCCTGTTTTGACGGAATATGCTAAATTTTCATATTTTTCGTCTTTTATTTCCAAAACTATAGAAGATGAAGGTTAAGTGTAATTGATAAAATGTTTGTCATGCTCTGTTGATTTCAAAGCTTATGTTTAAAATTGTTTGTTGACCGCCATTATCAAAATGGCCACCAAAAAGGCGGGAAAATTCTACATTGTTCGATTTCCATGAAATTTGGTTTCTAAATAGATATTGATGTAGAAAATTTAAAACCGGTGTTGAAAATTCTTCATTGACTGCCATTTTCAAAATTGCCGCCAAAAAAGCAGGAAAAATCAATATTGTCCGATTTCAAAATAGTAATTGATATTGCAACTTCAAAACTGATGGTAAAATGTGTCGCTTACCGCCATTTTCAGAATGGCTGCCATAAAAGGTGGGGAAATTAAGCATCGTTTGATTTCAATAAAATTTGGTTTCTAAATGAATCTTGATGTCGAAACTTAAAAATATGGTATTTAAAGTTTTCGTTGTCTGCCATTTACAAATGATGTCTCAACTTCAAATTTTTTGTCGAAAGTGGTCCTTGGCAAGGACCTTTTTGTCAAAAAATATAACAAAAGAAAATTGCAAAACATGCTAAGACTTGAAATACAGTTCAAGATATTGGTGGTGTTCGAACGACCAAAGTTTGAGGGCTGAAGTTCAACTGTATTTACAATGTAAGCTTGATCGTGGCAACTGAAAGCCAGGTGAGCGATGCAGGCTCCTGCGAGCCTATTGGTTTCATGAACATTATTCTTCTATTTTTGGGCAAGGAGACTTATTTTATTTATTAACTTTATCTGAATTCCGCTCTACTGTTTAAAAGCCAGAAGTAAATCGCACTAAAAAGGCTGAGTATTTTATAATGAAAGATCACGCTTTCTTTTGATTCCCATCGATTGGTACATTGCGTATTGCGGAACCCTTAACCATACACCCTTCTGATGAATCGAACATGACCTAAATAGTTCTAATATAAATATCGAGAAACGAACTAAGTAGATTAAAGCAAAACGTTTAATTAATAACTCGACACATTTAACTTGCTTGTGATTTTCTCGAATTCTTTATGACGTGTTATGTAAAAAAGTCGATAAAAACAAGTTACTTTATAAATCTTCTTGATTTTGCAATTACGAGTAAAACATTAAATAGATAAATTTTAATCGCCTTATTGAATTAAATGCCATTTCCCGCCCTTTTTTGCCTTATGAGGCACCATTTCGTCTCATATTTATGTAAATACGGTGTCATACTAACAATCACGAGGCAGTTCTACTCATCCGCAGTCTATGTTATTTTAATACTCATAATTCAAGATCGCGATATATTATTTTGCGAGAAATTAACTCATTCATGCTTCAGTTTTCGTTTGCCGATGTATTCTGATAACAGCGACTTATTGCTTGCAACAAATTGTCTTAAAAGGCATTTAGTAGCTTTATTTTTAAGGAACTTGATGATATGTCACTTTCACAAACACGACAATTTATCAAATCGCGAAGAATTTTGCTGATAAAATATTTAGTCGGTAAATTTATCATGCAATAATTTTAAATTGCCATATTTTCTGCAATATATGATCTTATAAAACATTAACTTGCTTTAAATTAATTCATTCTCATTTTATCTTTGATATCGTTAGGTCACCATCTACAATTCAAATTTGTTTATGGCCCTGAATCATGTTTAGCATTGGACCATATCATTGTCTTCATATGGTTTTAGAATATGTACTAAGAAAGTTTACTAAGCTTTACGGAACTGATGTAAAAAGGAAGTTTTCCAAATTAAAATTTGACCCCCCAAAAAATAAAGGACCAGCATCAAAGTACTAGACGTGTGAATGGTTCAAAATGATAACAATTTCTCATTACCGATATTGAATCAATTTCCCGAGAACAGTTTGTTAAGTATTTTAGACTATTGCTCTCAGGCAATACTGAGAACTGTTTTGTCAGATGAGCATCTGGACCGCGTGTCCTTTCATCATGTTGCCTCTCGAAGAAAAAATTTCTTTTCATCATATAAATTTGACATCATAATTTTAAGCTATGGATTTTTCTTTTCAAGCTCTCTGAAGGCCATGTAAAATTAACTTTTCTTACGAAGGGCATAAGGGGGTTTAATTTGAGAACATACAGGCCAAACAAATTGTTAAATGACAATAATCATATACCTGCCATGAATTATTTTGATTCTGTTATGACAGAAACTGGAAGTTTCCATTCAGAAGCGATCAAAGAAAAGTGGATTTCACGCCCCATCGTTGTCGGTGTCTATGACGTTTCAATACAAAGTCTGTTGTTTTCAAATAGATGTAAGTTCAGAATGCCAAGTAGGCAAAACAATACACACTTACGTGTCTGAATGGCATGATTTAGCTAAAAAAAAACGGTCTTAACCTTTATTTCTTTCATAAACTAAGAAGAACAAAATTAAAAACTCTCGTTTTAGATACCGTTTACTCATCTTCCGATGCCATTTGCGTATGTGCGAAATATATATGGTTATTGGGTATTAAATGGGTTGAAGATTAACAAGATCCATGTTAGAATTGACAATTACGAAGAAACAAAAAAATTTACCCGTCTTGATTTCGATTACCCATCCGCTAAAGTGTTGAAGAATCATTTCTCAAATACCTTCAGAAGATTAAGCAATGAATTTCACCCAAACTGGTACCAGTAGTCGTCTTGAAATTACTAAGAGGTATGACAAAAGCTCATGTTTGCTAGCTTGATGATGTTTTCAAGATGACAAATAACAATAAAAGCGTTGTTCCATTGCTTGATTCTACCATGTATTTGTGGAGACTGTCTTGCTGTTTATTTCATAAATTATTCAGATTATGTGCTGTACTTGCATTTCCATTTTTTTATTCCATTCAAGTATCACAAGAATGCAAATCCTTTTTACATTTTTTTTTTCAAGAATGTAAAGAACGAAAAAAAAAATCATTTAATTTTGCATAATATTGTTTGAACTTTTGCATGAACTTGAAGTTCACTTTTCAAGTCCACTTTTTGGAAGGTTGCGTCTACACTATATATATATATACGTCTGAAAATCAGCCCAACATTGTTAGATCTGCACATTAGTAGTTCCCTCTCCATGATTCGAACCATCACTGTTGTCATCTGTTTTTATCAATTCAGATTCAGAGTCTGAGTCTGAGTCTTTTAATATTAAATATTAAATTTTTGTTGATTCCAGTTGGATTCGAACCCCCTCTGTCAAGGTTCTACGGGTTTAAAATTCTGGTACGCTACCACTGGACCACCACTGCCATGTTCAAATTTCGGTTGATTAATATACTTCAGTCTCGTCTTACGAGTCAAAATAAATTTGTAGTTCTTTATATTTTACATTCCTTTGGACTCACACAGAGATGGCGGGAGCCGTGTAATCTGTCTGTAATATCTGTGCATTCGAAGAGCAGCCAAATCCCTCGGTGGGAAGGCAATCTCGATATTCATGTCTCTAATTCTAACCCCGTTGACTTCCTACCATAGACCGTTATATTTAATTTTTTAGGCCCTGCATTAGCGTAAATATTCGCAATTCCGGGGAGATGGGCAAGTTTCCACGTTGCTTGAATTTTATAGACAGCTTATTTATTCATTTAACTAACAGTCTGCATTCTCTTTCACTTTGTTTAAGAGAATCCATGGGACTTGTTTTGCTTTAAAATAAGAATTAGAGTGAGTACCGATGAAAACCCAACATCTTATTTGTTCTTCGTTTGTATGGTATATTATGGATCGATCTATGCTGAGCGCCCCATCTAAATGTGGGCTATTTCAATTTGTTGAAAATGACACTTAGAAATTTTGTTTTTTATTCGGTTTTCCAATTGTTTTGATATAATCTGCACTGATGAGACATATTGTTGTTGAAATGGCCACATGCAGAGGATAAATTAGCTGCAATTTTGGGTACTTGAATGAAAAAAAAATTACAATGAAAATAATCATTTTTGCTTGAACCATCTGCCGGTGATGAATTTTTCATCTGTTTTTATCAATTCAGATTCAGAGTCTGAGTCTGAGTCTTTTAAAATTAAGTATAACATTTTTGTTGATTCAAGTGGGATTCGAACCCCCTCTGTCAAGGTTCTACGGGTTTAAGTCTAGTACGCTACCACTGGACCACCACTGCCATGTTCAAATTTCGGTTAATTTATACACTTAAGTCTCGTATTACGAGTCAAAATAAATTTGTAGTTCTTTATATTTACATTCCCTTTGACTCACACAGAGATGGAGGGAGCAGTGGAATCTGTCTGTAATATCTGTGCATTCAAAGAGCAGCCAAATCCCTCGGTGGGAAGGCAATCTCGATACTCATGTCTCTAATTCTAACCCCGTTAGGTTCCTACCATAGACCGTTATATGATGTCACAACAGTGATGGTTCGAATCCCGGAGAGGGAACTACCAATGTGCAGATCTAACAATGTTGGGCTGATGTTCAGACATATATATAAATAATTCATCAAGCCCAGTATAATGTCTCACGATATTATCCATTGGGCAGGTATAGTATAAAGAGTTGTCACATACTTCAGACAACTATATAAAAATTATAACTTTGTGTGGCGGCATTCCTTGTCGAAAGACATTGAATCATCTCTGCTACAACGCAGCTGATCTGCACGAACACCTTTACATCATGTACTGCGTTACAACCCTAGATTAAACCTACGAGGGGGTATCATCCGGTTAGCGAAAGCTATATTTTATATAGCCTCGGTAGCCGCGTGGTCTAGGGTGCTGGACGTAGTGCAGGTGGTCTTGCCATAGATGTCACAACAGTAATGATTCGAATCCCGGAGAGGGAACTACCAATGTGCAGATCTAACAATGTTGGGCTGATTTTCAGACGTATATATAAATAATTCATCAAGGCCAGTATAATGTCTCACGATATTATCCATTGGACAGGTATAGTATGAAGAGTTGTCACATACTTCAGACAACTATATAAAAATTATAACTTTGTGTGGCGGCATTCCTTGTCGAAAGACATTGAATCCTCTCTGCTAGACTCGCAGCTGATCTCCACGAGAACCTATCCATCATGTACTGCGTTACAACCCTAGATTAAACCTACGAGGAGGTATC
>MJUU01006141.1:0-11156 GCA_002080025.1 Modiolus philippinarum | reverse complement strand
AACTGTTTTATGTGTCAAACAGGGAGTGAGGGGATAGCTGTCGTTCCGACAACCTCTAGTTATTATTTTTCTTATTATATAATGCCCTTTGATCACCCCTGCAGAAGAAAACATCTGTTTTTAATTGGCTTCTATGTATACTACCATGAGCTTATTAGTGGAATCAAATGATTTATTTAATTCATTTTTTCATTTTGCATATAAAAGCAGTCATTACGAATTGTTGGTTTTAATCACCAATTTAATATGGGGCCGGAACTACTTTAAAATGGGACCGGAAGGACTGGAAAACATGTTTATATAAGGGATTAATTATGGTGAAATGAACAGGAAACCCATGTACATGTAGGTAGTAAAAGACAATAAACAGTTAGCAATCTGTCCAGTTTGTACATTGTAAAAGATTAAAATCAAAGTGCTTAAAGCTCTTATAGAAAGGTTGCTTTCAAAGATTTAAGTAGACTTGGTACAAGTCCCTTGTCATTTATTTATCATCATTATTATTATGCTATAAAAGTGTGCAGCATACTATCCACACTTGTTTACTATTCAACAGTGTTACAAATATTGAAGAAAAAAGAAAAATAAACAAGAGCTGTCGCCGAATGGCAGCCAAAGATACCCCCCGCTCATTGAACCCTGAATCGATATGGTAAGTACAAAATTAAGTTGGTGTGGACACAATACAGGTGCGGACACAGTACAAGTGTGGACACAATGATATAATCTTCAAGAAAAAACTTTTCAAAAGGGTTCCAATGAAAACACTCCGTCTAAATCAGACAAATATAAAATTCACCCTTTTCAGCCTATTTGACATTTTACACATCTACAAATAGTGTTCTTCCTTTGTCTAAAGTTTCATCAAAAACATTCAAGTGGATTAAGAGGAGTTTTGCGTAAGAGGTAACCCATACATAGGAAATCAATGAAAACTCAAAGTTGAATTATCTCCCTTTCCTGGTTTCTGGCAATAATTATATTCCTTCATGCACATCTCCATACAGTGTTCTTACTTTGTGTAAAGTTTCATTAAATTCTTCCAAGTGGTTTAAGAGGAGTTGCGCTTACGAGGTAACCCATACATCATTGTACATGGGGAATCAATGAAAAGTCGAAGTTCAATTATCTCCCCTTCCTGGTTTTGAACAATAATTATATTTCTTCATGCACATCTCCATATAGTGTCCTTCCTTTGTGTAAAGTTTCATCAAAATCTTTCAAGTGGTTTAAGAGGAGTTGCGCTTACAAGGTAACCCATAAATAGGGAATCAACGAAAAGTCAAAGTCGGATGATCTCCCCTTCCTGGTTTCTGACAATAATTATATTCCTTCATGCACATCTCCTAATAGTGTTCTTACTTTGTGTGAAGTTTCATTAAATTCCTTCAAGTGGTTTAAGAGGAGTTGCGCTTACGAGAAGTGTGGACAGACGGACAGGGTGATTCCTATATACCCCCCAAACTTTGTTTGCAGAAGGTATAATAACACAGTCACAGCACATAAAAATTCAAGCCATTCAGTACTATTTGAACTGAATACCAGAATAAAAGCAAATTCTAAAGACTTCGAATTCCAACAAATGTCACCTGAATAAAACAATTAATTCTTAAAAAAGTAATGTTGTAGTTTTTGCTCAATGATATTGTTTTTCTACAACAGTTCATACATAATGATTATCTCCCTTTCTATATGTAAACTGAACTACAACATTGCGTTTTCTGTTTAAAAAGTGAGTGCAAGACTAGAATAATCAAGGAAAATTAACCATGAACTAAAAATGTGTAAACAAACAAGCAGTTTTCATTTCAGTGATTAAAACAATTATGGTGTCTAATGTATAAGTTACACGGCTGCCCTTGAAGAGTTAAAACACAACTTGTTTACATGCCGTTCAAGCAACCGAAACACTCTCGTTTTTTGGTAAAATCATTTCACTGTTAGAACGTTTAATCTATTTTAAATACAGTTTAACAATATCTTTATATTAGCAAAGATTCACTTTATTTATTCCGTTGAAGATTTCAAACAATGACAAACCTTTCTTCTGAAATCACCCTAAGTTTCCTGTTGACAAATTTTCCGTTAAGGGGGTGGGGTATCATTTTCCTTTAATAATTCTTTAAAATGATAATCAAATTCTTTCAAATCTGTGTGAATTACTTTATTTTCTCACCAACTTATTGTTTTAATTCCAAAATATGATTTTGACCGATTCGGGTTTTTTTTTCAAAATGAAGCACCTGTTTTTATTCATATAGTGCATTTTAACTGACAGGGTCATTGTCATGACATTAGGCCAAAAAAAAAAAAATATGTGTGTTTCGGGTAACAAAGAATTTGAAAATAGGGTCGGTAGGTCGGCAAAAAGTTTGGGTTTTTTTTTGCTACGTATTTTTCAACAGGTAAATTGTATATGTGTCATTACCGAATTTCCAGTAATTAGTCATACTGCTAAAACAGGAAGTGTAATCTGAAACAAGAGGCTCTCAAGAGCCTGTATCGCTCACCTGGACCATGGCTACCATAGATAAAAGGCATTTCCAATAGGAAAAACGAAAAATAACATTTAACAGAATACTTTTCTTCTAAAATTACAGTATTCTTGTTTGGTTTCCATGGCAACTGAAAGATCCACCATCCATTACAACCCATAACAGAGCACCATTCAAAAAAAATTTGGGCAGGGGTTCCCCTTATAATTAAAGTAATACATAGTGCTGAAATTAAAACATGCAGACCACTTTTCAAATAAAAATTCAAAAATTTGGGCAGAGGTTCCCCTTAACATCAATAGGGCCAATGTAAAAACTATGTTCCAGATGGGGGCCATCTTGGATGAGGTATGGACCTACCAGATACATTTTTTGAGTGGGACAACCTAAGGACCATTGTGGCTTAGATTGGTTCTAATTGGACTAGTAGTTTCTGAGAAGAAGATCTTTGAATGTCTTTTCCATAAGGTCCAATGTTAAAACTATGTTCCCCGCTGGCGGCCATTTTGGATTAGGTACATACCTGCCGGATACGTTTTTTGGAAGGGACCATGTAAAGACCATTGTGACTAAGTTTGGTTTTAATTGGACTGGTAGTTTCTGAGAAGAAGATCTTTGAATGTCTTTCCCATAGGGTCCAATGTTAAAACTATGTTCCCCGCTGGCGGCCATCTTGGATTAGGTACAGACATGCTGGATACAATTTTTAAAGGGGACCACCCAAGGACTATTGTGACCAAGTTTGGTTCCAATTGGCCCAGTGGTTTCAGAGGAGAAGATCTTTGAATGAAAAGTTTACGCCGGACTGACGACGGACGCCAAGTGATGGCAAAAGCTCACCCTGGCATAGCCAGGTGAGCTAAAAACAGTGGACTGGAGTCAGGAATCCAGTGATTATAACAATTCTTCCTGCATTTTCTGATGAATAATGCTAGCGGTTGTAGAATCAGACACATCTATTAGTGGTGTTCCTTCCCACAACTGCAGACAACCGCTAAAACGATCGAGATCACACAAAAACGTCTTAAAGTATGGAAAACTAGAGCTGTCGGCAAAGCCAGACTAATACCCCCCGCAACTGCATTTGAGTACCAAGGCATGTCATTTTGAAATTTGACCTTCAGCCACATGGTAATTGGAAAGTAAATCTAACAGAAATAAAGCCTGTCAGGACTGAAATTACAGGTTTTACTATCATAAAGGTCAAAGGTAAGGTCACAGTGACCTAAATTTGGTACACTACACATCGTCTTCCCATGATGCATCCACACACCAAGTTTGATAATCCTAGGTGCTACGGTACAAAAGTTCTGCTCCAGACATGGTTTTACTATCATAAAGGTCAAAGGTCAAAATCAAGGTCACAGTGACCTAAATTTGGTACGCGACACATCGTCTTCCCATGATGCATCCACACACCAAGTTTGATAATCCTAGGTACTACAGTACAAAAGTTATGCTCCGGACACGAAATGCACATGGTTTTGCAATCATAAAGGTCAAAGGTCAAAGTCAAGGTGACAGTGACCTAAATTTGGTACGTGACACATCGTCTTCCCATGATGCATCCACACACCAAGTTTGATAATCCTAGGTGCTAAGGTACAAAAGTTCTGCTCCGGACACGAAAGGGGACGGACGGACAGACAGACATGGTGATTCCTATATACCCCCCAAACTTCGTTTGCGGGGGGTATAAAAATGCGAGGTTCGGAAGAAAAAATAAGGGTCTGTCGGGTAACCGGAAACACATATTTTTTTTTATTTGGCCTTAGAAAGATTTGCTATGCAACCTTTTTAAAAAACAAAACAAAAACAATAATTAAATTGATTGATTGAATATTGTTTAACGTCTACTCAGCAATATTTCAGCTATATCAAGACGAGTACAAGTTTGTTCATAAATAATCACTTTGGGATATGGAAAGGGCCATGGGACGGGAAATTCTGACTGCCACTGGAAAAGTAGGGTGAAATCGAAAAAGGAAGGAAATTTAGCCTTGTAGCCGGTCACCTACGGACCACTCAAAAAAGAGCTTGCTACAAGGGTTCTTTAACGTGCAGGAAGCGTGGCATTTCTTCCAACACGTGGACCCGAGTTTACATCCCATCCGAAAGATGGGTTGTGTATTTATTAATCCCGCACAACCACCGAATGGGTCCTATTTCTATATCCTGGGGTTCCCTCGGGGTCAGCCCCTTTTAGGAGGGGTCATACCCCGCAAGCCAGAGATACTAGGTCCTATTTCTATATCCCGTGGTTCCCTCGTGGTCCTCTGTTAGGAAGACTCGTACTCCAAGCTCAGAGGATGCTGCAGGCCTATTCATAAGCTGGGACCTCGCACTGCGGACAATAATTAAAAGAAATTAAGTCAGTTACAGTGTATGAATTATTGACCACTTGAACTTCGTATTGTCCAACAAGGTTTGTCCAGCAACTGGCCATCCATTTAAAATTTCAATTGTCCAGTATATATTGTCAAGGGCAGTATACGTACATGTATATACTGGTAAAAACAACACAAAATTAAAAGGAAATTATGTCAGATACATTTTTTGTACAATGTGTACTATTGACCACTTATCTTTGAATTGTCCAGGATTGACCATTAAAATTTCAATTGTCCAGGCGGTATTTTGAACAGATATATCATGTTTGGGGGGGGGGGGAATTTCAGGGATAACCCTGGGTTTTGATGAAGGCCCCCTATTATAAAAAGATATGGGCCATTAGGCCGGGGGTATGGGGCTGTTAAGACCAACATTGCTGTCCAGGGGCAAAACTCCCCTCAGAAAATGATTTTAAGCAATTTTAGCTACCTGGGATAAATCTAAGAGTAGGTACTAAAATGCACTAGTCACATTATGTTGTTAAAACTTTTAATCTTATCCCTTCTGTGTATTGCTTCTCTGTCTTTGTATGCAGCATACTAGAATATTGACTGAGATCCCAAACTGACATCAACTTCCTTCTGTGTTTTTAATACCGATGTTTCAAAAATAAATACAGAAGCAATAATCCACAAATTTTAAATTTAAAAAACATGACAATATAAGATCACACGTAAAGAGATAACACAAAAAGCACAAAAAATAAAGCACTTACAGTGTGAACCCTAAAAATGTAGTCAGGGACTCTGACGTGGTCTAGAAGGATAACGCTGCTTCAAGAACATGACGAAGCATGGTTGTAGGTCAACCACAGTTGTCGGAAATTTTATCAACATTTCATTTCAAGTCGAAATACGAAGCCCTACATTCAAACTTGCTACGTTCATGAAACTTAAATTTGTGGGGCTTCTTATTTCAACTTGAAATATTGATGGAATGTCCCCTGCGACTCGTGTTCTTCCAATGTGACTGAAACCTCGACTAGTCCGTGTTTAATTTGTTTCCCTCGCGTATCTCTTGTTCATATCATCATCGCTTGAGTCGCGTCCTATTCTTTATTCCGTGTCGCAAAAAAAAGACGACTGTCTGGTTTGCTTCAAGCAACGGCATGGTTATGTCATCCGAGAAAACTACAACTGGTTTACCTTCGAAGATAAACATTCGGGGGACCAGTCAAACAAAATTATGTATTCTGATCCCGTAAACCGGCACACGAACTACGACTATAATGGGATATATGTGATACTAAAGCGCCCAACAGGCGCAAACAAAACTTTTAATGGGCCATTTCATATTTTAACACGACTATGGCGCATACCAGTCGAGAGATGTTATATTTCCCGGGCCCAACAGGCGAGGGAAATTGCATTCTCAAGACTGGCATTTTTTTCGCAAATTCCCCGACCAAACATGATATATCTGTTTAATTCTACCGAATGACTATGTAAAGCGCACAGATGACTTCGTTTTAAAATTTTTTACAAGCGTCTCGGTGAAGGGACATTTTTTTAAGCAAATACCCCGGCAGAGGGTTAAAAGTGACAAATTTTTAGGCAAATACCCCCTGCTTGAAAACTTGGATTTGTCAAAAATACACCGGTATTTGACCAATCAGATAGTAGCATTCTATCATAAGGTAGAATTAACCGGTAAATACCAGGGGTGGTTTTTTTTCCACCCAAAGCACTGCTTTATAACCAAAGAACTGCTTATATTGTTTTATAATAATAATGTACATGTATATACATGCATGACATGCTTTTTGTGTCTTATAATAGCTTATTTTGTTTTATGTCTATGCCATTTGTATCTTATGTACTAGTAAAGCTCTATAGGCTTATGTTTATTGTTATAATTAACCAAAATTCCATTAAATCTTTCTTATTTACAACCCAATTGGTTCATTATAGTTGAAACCCTGTGATCCTTTCACAATTACTGCGTTCCTGCAATTTCTAGTGCAAAATGATGACAGTTCCCACAAAAATGTTGTGGTGAAAGGCATGTGAGTGACCGCAGTAATATCATGAAAAGGTCTATAGAAGAAGAGGAGGAATATTTTATTCCAATTATATATCTGTCAATTTTTACTTTGAGATGGACCCTTTGCTTTAGAGGAATGCCAAAAGAACCATTGTTTTGATTGCTCATGACTATGAATAGTATAATTTTCAAATGCTTTATAACAACCTCATTATGTAGCTTTGAAAGTGTTTCCGATTCAATTTAAGGCTAAAATTAATTTTACGTAAGCTTTTGGTCATTTCAAATCGTTTTTTTTTTTATTATTCTCAAAGTGATAGGCGTTTGACCCACTTCGAGCACATGGCCAAAGACTAGTTGTGCATGCGAGTTCAAGTCAGAAAAAGTAAAAAGATCAATTCAGAGATATGAAATGTGATCTTTTTCATGACAAAATGCAAAGGAACACATCTCTCACCTGCACATACGAAATGTGAATGTGTATTGTCAGCTTTGATAGGTGGCGCTATAATTTGTACGGCTTCTTCAAGATGCGGGCACTCCATAAAATGCAAACTATTGATTCTGAGATGAAGGTTATTTTATGTTTTTCAAAACCAGTAGTCTATGCGCCGGACTGCCACAATATAAGAATATTCTCATTGGCACCACACGTTCCTCCACAATGCATGTCGTGAATATTCGAGTTGGTGTATCCTTCCGCTTTGCCAAAACTTCAATTGATTTTTTGCTTGTACACGGCCTCTAACAAATCTATTTCAGGACTGCTCACCAAAACGTATATTTAGGCATAAAGAATATCAGTTAAACACTGCCATTACATATATTTTTTCTGACATATTCAAAAATAAAACTGACTACATTTTTATGCGTAGGGAAATGTTCTGGTCATGTGATCAAAATGTGGACGGGAGTTATCTCCCATGTATACACAGTAATTGGGGGGGGGGTGAAAAAATTGGGCAAATTGGAAAACAAATAAGTGGAAGTTGAAAAACTATATTGAACAAATAAAAAGTTATTAAAATCAGAGATTGTGTCATGTAAAAATCAACAAGGGTATTATTTTTGAATAGAGGACATCTCGGCCCGCGGACAAGTCGGACCAGGACCACTCGGACCGTCATAGAGACAACTCGGACCGTGAAATTTTCAAAGTTGGCTTGTCTAAAAGGACAACTCGGACCGCCGAAAAAATAAAGGCTGCTCGTCTAATAGGACAAATCGGACCGCCATAGTCCAAAACACGGCTATAAAGAGTAATAATTAATTAATGATATGCATTTTAAGTGTATTCAGCAAGCCTATCAATCCAGACATAACGTCACAATACGTCCTCAGGGTACCATTCTTGCCAAATGCCACCACTTAGTGCAAAGCTTCGATCTGGATTGTACTTGCTTATAGAGCTGCAAAGCATGCTGTAGCCTCTGCCTTTGCAGCTCTGTTAGTCTATCAATTCAGGTAAAAACTCTAGTATCCGTCCTTTGGATTCTTGAAATTTTGAATAGTTGATAACATACTTTTATTCTAGCTGTAACATAACTTATAATTACTTCCATATATGAAAATGAATTAAAACATCGTACAAAGTACCTCAATGATATTTTTCAGTATGCTTATTTTACTGTTTATTTTGCATTGTATCTGTTTGACTTACACAGTTTTGCATTGTTTTCTTTTTAATGTATTGTATATAGCTTTTTTGTTTACATCTGGAGTGAATGCGATATTTGTCGTTAGTGATAAGTATGACCTATCAAACTGTATTATTCCAAATTTTGAACTGATTGATGATGGATAGTGATTTACAATCTTACAGAATTTCGATAGGTCATTTTTATTTTAAATCTCATCCAATTATTACCAGAAAAACTTTCTTATTTAAGAATAAGCGCCTCAGTATATTGATTTATATCTTACTGTTACTCTTCCAAACTACTAAAAAAATTATCTCTCATACTTTTTCAATCTATTCTGAGGTCTTCTTGAAAAATTATGTGGCAACGTCTATTATTTTAATGCTAATACTGTTGAGTAATGACATAGAACAAAATCCTGGTCCAGATATCGGTGAATTGTCAGTTTTTCATTTGAATGCTAGAAGCATGCGTCATAAGGTTGACTATATAGATAGTATATGTAACGAAGCAGATGTTATATGCATAACAGAAACGCACCTTGATGAATCTGTTGAAAATAATGACTTGTTTATTGAAGGATATTGTAAAGATCTGTTCAGAAAGGACAGAAATAGTGCTGGAGGAGGGGTAATGGTATATGTGAACACTTGTCTTCATGCAAAACGTAGGGCAGATTTAGAGATATGCGGGGAAGTTATTTGGTTGGAAATTGATTTTCCACAATATAAAATATTATTATGCGCTGTATACCGCCCACCCAATACTCCTGATTATCCGTTTTGGATAACTTTCAGAGATCACTTGACACCGCTTTATTTTATTCGTCAAACATTCTTGTGACGGGAGATTTAAATGTTGACCTAATAAGTGAACAAAATCATAGACTTCTCGATATTATTAGGTTGTACTGTCTTAAAAATGTAATTACCGAGCCCACTAGAATAACAGACACACGCAGATCGTTATTAGATCCTATTTTGATATCCAATGGGTGTGAAATCATAGATGCTCATGTCATTTCAGTTGAAAGAAATTATAGCGACCATGAGGCTACAATTGTTTTTGTCAAAATCCCTACCAAATTAAATGCTCCATATAAAAGATCTATTTGGGACTACAAAAATGCTGATTTTGGATCATGCACTCAAGATATTATGTCCTTTAATTGGAGATCAATCTTAACGGTCGAAAACGATATGGACACGAATTGTCAAAATTTTACTGACAAATTTCTATATTTTATTAGAAAATATGTTCCCCAAAAAGAAATTACTGTTAGAGCTAATGATAAAGTATGGTTTAACTCGGAATTGCGTAGAGAAATACGAAAAAGAGATCGTCTTCGTAAACAAGCCCGCAAATCAAATAGTAATACAGATATAAATAACTTTAAAAAACAAAGAAACCATGTAAATAATCTTAAAAAATACACAAAGGAACAGTTTTATCTAAATGCTAATGATTTATTAGATGAGATCTCCGGCACAGGTTCAAAATCTTATTGATCCCTCATAAAAAGATTAGCTAAACCTTCAGGAAGCTCACCAAATATAAGTCAATTAAGAAATGAAAATGGTGACCTATCATCAAATGGATTTGACAAAGCTTGTATTCTAAATGATTTTTTCTGTAGTGTGTCAAATGTTGATGATTCTGGTATCGAACTGCCCAATTTTTCATCCAGAACAAATGCAGTATTAGAAAATTTTAATGTAACGCCAAATCAAGTCCTTGATGTTTTGCAAATTTTAAAATTAGGTAAAGCAGCTGGTCCGGATCGTATCAGCCATCATATGTTAAAACATACGAGAGATGCTGTGTGCATACCACTTTCTATTCTTTTCAATTTATCATTGTCCAAAGCTGAATATGCATCACAATGGAAACTTGCATCTGTCATGCCTGTTTTTAAAAATGGTGACAAAACTTTAGCTTCAAACTATAGACCAATATCATTATTATCAACGGTTGGAAAAATATTTGAGAGAATTGTATATAAAGAGGTGTTTAATTTCATTATAACAAATAATTTACTATACAAGTATCAATCTGGTTTTATTCAAGGACATTCTACTGTTCACCAGATAATAGAAATTTATTACAGAATCTGTATGTCTTTAGATGACCATTGTACTACTTTACTAGTGTTCTGTGACATATCAAAAGCATTTGACCGGGTCTGGCATTCAGGGCTACTTTTAAAACTTAATGCATATGGAATCAAAGGAAACTTATATAAATGGTTCAAAAGTTATATTACGGACAGAAAACAGTGTGTTTTTGTAAATGAATTTAAGTCTCCATTACGTCCAATTTATGCAGGGGTACCGCAGGGTTCTGTTCTTGGCCCCTTGCTCTTCTTATTATATGTCAATGATATAGCAGATAGCCTTATAAGTTTAACAAGACTATTTGCTGATGATACGTCTCTTTCTTATACAAGCCAGAGTCCTCTCACAATAGAAGATGTCATGAACTGTGATTTAGAAACAATATCAGTGTAGTCCAAGAAATGGCTTGTTAAATTTAATCCAAAACAAAAGCGATAGTGCTCTCTAATGCAAATAATGAACCTAATATCGATATTATATTTGAGGACCAAATTGTGGAAACTGTTGTATCACACAAACACTTAGGTATTACG
>MJUU01006136.1:272082-302436 GCA_002080025.1 Modiolus philippinarum | reverse complement strand
AACATTTCATTAGAGATATGGTCAAAGGAAATAAAATATTTCCGTCAGTGACAGGCAACTGATTTCATGGTTCTTTAGTAAAATAAATTATAGTATAAAAGAAGATATTTTTTATATCAGATGATTTTTAAGATTCAATAATCAGTATAAAATCACTTAAGATTAATTCAACTAGATCTGTGTGAATAAAACACCCACTTTGAAGTCTTGAATATTTGTGGTTGTCCACATCCAAGAAAGATAACTCTTACAAAGTGATAAATTAGGGAGTGCAAACCAGATCCTACCATGAACCTGGATATCACCTATTGGAAATCCATAAACCGAAGTACGTTTGAGCTTAGAGGCAACAAATAACCAATAGAGAGAAAAGTCAAAAACTGCTAAGGACAGAGCTCTGAAATCAGGCAGATCCTATATTTTGGCTTGTACATTGTGAATCTGTTCACAACTAATTTTTTGTTCCATTCCGTAGCTGAATGTAAACAAATATCCAAACCAAGAGGCAGTACGGATCGTTCAAAATATGCCATTAAAATTAATTAATAATGCAACTAAATATTGTATAAATCAAAGCCTTATCTCCCTTCATTTAACATTTCTACTGCATTCTATGTAATTTTGTGATTTCAAAATGCTAATAGAATTTTGAAAACACAATTTGTCAGGTCAGACACTGATTTCCCCTCGGATATCCCCTTGATAAAGTGTTCCAAACGAAGTTTTGGAATACTTACTATTTTTGCTGTGTTTCTTATTATGTCGACTCCGACCACATATTGTTCTTTGTCTGTTTCATTGTTATTTTTCTTTATTATTTGCATTAAGTTTCAAATGAAGTTTCTGGAGACTTATTGTTTTTTCTCAATTCTAATTTTCAATCTTATTCCAAACGAAGTTGGGAGACTTATTGTTTTTTTATGCGTTCTTAATATTAAGTCTCCAAAATGAAACTGGGAGACTTCTTGCTTTTATTCCATTTCTTATTATTAAGTCTCCCAAACGAAGTTTGGAGACTTATTGTTTTTGTTGCGGTTCTTATAAAGGCTCCTAAACGAACTTTGTGGAGACTTTTTGTTTTTGCTGCGTTTCCTTTTATTCTTAGGTTTCCAACGTTTGGGGAGACTTATTGTTTTTTTCTGCTTTTGTTATTAAGTCGCTCAAACACAGTTTTGGGATTTCTTGTGTTTGAACCGCGTTTCTTTTTATTATCATTATTTTTCCGCCTCTTGAAATCGTATTGTCCAACCAAATTCTCATAAACCACTTGCCCAATCATAATAAAACTTCACAGGAAGATAGATCTCCCAAAGATATGCACTTGAGTGTTGTTATTTTCAAAATGACCACCACCATCGGTCATTTTGAACTTTGACCCCAAATCTTTTCATTGGATTAACTCGGAAACTGCAAAAGATAGCTTATAAATTGTAATGACAAAAATGTTTCGTTACGTCATGACGGGCCTTTGTTACATAAAGTCGGAAACTCTGTGGTCGGCCGTTTAGGAGTTATGCCCTATCAAAGTTTTGTCACGTCTTTTATGTATTTTTTTCTCGCAATCATTCAGGGATAGAAACCTGAAACCTTTTCCGTTCAACTATGGTAATATGTGTTACAATCAAACATGCTAAGGTCATTGGTCACTTCGACCTTGTCATTGGATTAACTAATAAAATGTAATAGGGAGCTGATAACATGTAATGGCAAAAATGTGTGTCGTGTTAAGATCTACATTCTTAACATTGGGTCTAATATTACTTGAATAACCGTTCTGGGCCAATGGACCAAAAACTGATTTTTCAAAATTCCCCATTGTATTCCATACGTTATACTCGTTCAGTTTGACATTGATAACCTTAACAGCAATTGATTTGTAAGGTACATTTAAATTTTTATTTGTTGTGTATCATTGATGTGACAGGTATTTGTATATAAATGATTGTGCAAAAAAGACAGGTATTTGTATATAAATGATTGTGCAAAAAAGACAGGTATTTGTATATAAATGATTGTTAAAAAAACCCAAAAAAGAACAAAACAAAACAAAAAACAAAACAAAACAAAGAAAACAAAACAAAAAACAAAAAAAAAACATCTCTACTAATTAACTATTCAAGATTATATTCAACATTTGCTATTTATCGTCAGGTTACATTTGATTTTCACATTTTCATTAGTCACACAACTAGAAGAAACAATTGATACTGTTATTATGAATTCAGATGTAAGACTGTGAACTTGATGCAACTTTACAGTCATCACATTCTTATATAGAATACACAATGATTATTTTTAAAAAGCACTAAATTACAGAAATGGAATGAGTCTTGTATTGAGGAGATATCATAATTTCTTCCTTTAAAGAAAAATAATAAACTTTGTATTCTGGATGCTAATAATGGGAGGTCTGCGCGACTTTCGTGTTTCGCTATCACTTGTTTTTATTCCTTTTTCCCGTTCTTTCATGAGTTTAGTTTAGGTCTCATATGTCTTCGACTTATGGTTTCTGAGAAAAAGAATGGTTTCGGAAACTTGAAATCTTAAAAAGGATATAGCCTAGAATTCATTTTACAATATTTTTTGGTCATAGTTTAACGAACTCAGTTTCTAGAAGTAGATTTTGCTTGCAGGGTTAATTTTGAGATTTTCCAATTTTCAGTTACTGCATGAAGATTTCTAATGATATGCCAAAAGACTTCCCGCCCAGAACGAGAATAACAACAAGACCTTAATAATCAGATGAATATATACATGTTATATAAAGTTTTTCCCCCACAGGAAAAGACCTTTATTAAAGATATTGTCCTCCTAATTGTCAATTTCATTTAGTACTTACATCCCTTCTTTTTTGAGTTCACTGAAAGAAAAACAAAAATCTGGTAAATACTCTTTAGTTTATTACATATATTCGGGGACATCACATTGCCCTGATGTTTTTATAAATAACTACTCATTAACGCCACAATTTGTGTCGATTTCATCGTGTTTAGTTTAACGACACAGATGTTTAATTCGTAAACTTTTAAATCAGGGCTTCGAGAAATGCAGATTAATAGTTTTTCTGAAGAAATTTATTGGACGATATCCAGATTTGATTGATAAATATTCAATTCCTATTTCCAATTTTATTGAAGACGGTTTTGTTTAAGTTTTGGCTTCTTCCTTTATATTTCTCTTCTTGCCACTCTAGTGTGATTTGTGCACCGAGCGACAAAAACATTTTACTTGTATGAGACAAGGCTTGTACATCAAACGACAAAAACATTTTACCTATGTCAGAAAAATTCTATAGGTTATGACAGGAGGCACACCACTTATTCGGCCTCCCATTGACTCTTATGTTATATTCCGGGATTTCAAAAATATGTCAAGTAAGAAAATATAATTGAATTGAAACGTTCCGGTTTATTTTGTACATAGTCACAACAGAGAATTTTCGGTATTTGGTCGTATTTCATTCTATCCGCTCTAGCTTGTTACGCAACTTAATCATGTTTTTTTAACTGTTCTTTGCTCTCTGTCATTCACCTGGAAATATTCTATGATCTTGCTGATTATAACATGTATCAATTGGCTGGAGTCACTACAAATTATAAGGCACTATTTTTTATAGTACTATTTTCGAGGGCTGTCAAATATTGGCGTATTGAAATAGTGTAGTGCCCCCTGACAATATTATGGCTTTGACATTTAACACAATCTGGGCACACAGAAGCTATAGTTAGTCGTCATATAAGCGGGAGGTTGATGCATCATTAAACCTGGTTTAACCCACCATTTTATTTATAAAATGCCCGTTCCAAGTCGGGAATATGACGGCTTGCCAAAAATGTTCTGTGTTGGATTGTGTTTCCCTGATTTAGTCGAATGTTATACGGATTTTCCTTATTGGTCTCTTCCTTTGATCGTTTCGGACTTTTGTTGTCACTTTTATTGCTAAAGATGTCATTTAAATTCTTACTGCAGGGGTTGCCAGTTCCTCAAAATTACGGTTCTAAATTTGTAAAATCTCATATTCAACTAATTTCTCGAAACGGGCTCCAAAATAGGCTAAGACTCCCATAGGGTTCCAAACGTGATTTTACTAAAAACAATATTTGCAGTTTGAATGACAAATGTAATACTACATGTAAATATGCTATTTTGATCGAGTTACTAACCTTGATTCTGTAAAGATTCAATCTGCGCAGTCATGGCAGCAAGACTCTTTCGGTTAACTTCATCGACCGTTCGTTTAATCTGAGCATTCATTTTTTGTGTGATGTTGTTTTCAATCACGTCTTCAACTTTTTCAGTAACCTGTGCGCTTAGTTCTTTCCTCAGACTTCCTTCAATCCTGTCTGTCATATTTTTGGTATCAAAAAGAACAACCAAAGGTGACTTTTCAACTGTATCCTTTATTAAGGGAATCACTGCCATAGTTCTCACAGTTTCCAAGTGTAAAACAAGGAGAACCAGTATACTTGTTATCCTCATTGTCGTTATTGTTTCTATAATTGACATTAATTTGCTTGAAAATGTAAAAATATCAGAAAAAAATTTAACCGTATATCATTTGACAACAAATCCCAATTTTATATACCAAACACAACATGAAAATATCATGAGAAAAGTGATCATTATATTGCATACTGAAACAAAAGGTCAGTCTGTAGACAAAGCTAGATCTAACTGGGATGAAGAATTTAATAATTTTATAAAATAATAATATTTGTGTTTTTTATATTACGATTTGATTTATTCTTGCTATCATTCTAGTTCTTAACACATTTGGCTTTTAAAGCATAAACCATGAATTGGGTCTTTATAAAAGAGCGTTCTCCTTAGCAGAAGTGTAAGTGTACAGGAAATTCCTTAGCAACCACAATCAAAAAGAATTGCTATGTCTGTAAAGAGAAAATATGTGACATTACTAACCAGTAGGGACCTTAAGGTACTTAGCAGTATGCTTTTTCGGAACATTTAATGATTTAATTAAAATTTTTTATGCATAAAACACCGTTATACTCCCTTAGGAGTTTATGGAAACATATTTACAACATAGTAATACAAAATAAACAAAACATTATAAACATTAGAAATAAAATCAAGAATTATGCAGCTGCAGAATCCCAATTTTCTTAGAATTAAAGACATTTTAATAAATGACACAACTTTGAGATGACATAAATTGTATAATAACTCTTGATCGGTCTTTGTATTGATAATAATATTGCTATATTCATATTAATATGAAAAAGAAAGGAAGTCGGGTAAATGTCAATGCGACAACCTCCCGTTTCAGGTTAAAACGACTCAAAACAAAGCATCAAGGGATCACCGTACGGTCTTCAACACAGTAAGGAACCTAACACCATATAGCAAGCAATAAATTGCCCCCAAAAAGTTTAAAAGTGAATAAATCAATGGTAACAAATCACATCCAATAACCCAAATATCAAGAAACAAAATTTTATAAAAAGACTAGGACAAGCCAATGACCAACATATTCCCGACTTGGGACTTGCGCAAAAATTGCGGTGGGGTTAAACTCGTTTTTTTATCCAAAGACTCCCCTATATGTGGCAAATGGCTAAAAATAAATACACAAAAAGACTAAAAGTAAAAATCAAACTAGAAAAAAGTCCAACTTATCAAGACGAGTACCTTTACAATGAAGTACATAAAACATGAAGACAATACACATGGGTACTGTCCTGACAAATGCTCGCAGTTACTGTTAGCTAGCTAAGAACATAATTTCCGTTGACTATGATATCAAGCCTTCTTACATATGAAACTTCAATTGAATAACGTCTAAATAGATTTCGTATACCAACATCATCAATTATGAACGATCATGATATTGCGCTATGCCAAATGCTGCCAATATGAAAAATTGTTTTAATTTAATTTCGGTGTAAAGCATTTAGGAGGTGATCAATATCTTTGCCAACCAGAAGTAAAGATTTATCAACAATCCTGTATAGATATCCTTTATGAATAAGTTTGTAAGGACAATTTTTAAATTTATCCACTTTGTAAATGGTATTTCCATCGAAGTTTGGATGTGAAATACCCTGTTGCATAAGAGCCCTGCATGTAGAATCAATTATCTTAAAAAGTCAATGTATCTATAATAAAATTTAGAGAATGTTTTTATCAATTTATGATATCTTAATCCTTGTTGCAGAAGTTTTTCAGTTAGACAAAGATTTCGGTCGTTGAAGTCAGAAACGTCACTACATACTCGTAGATATATAATTTGTTTTCGTATCTTGTCAAAACTCGAACAATGAAAAAAAACGAACCTCATCTTCAGTTACTTTTGAATTACAAATTTGGCATGGTCTGTATTTTATATCTACCTCCTTCTATTTCTTGAAAATGTCACTCATTCTCATTTTACATATATTTCCTCTGTTTGCAACTTTGTTGTTAATAAATATTCATCGATTTCATAGTTATTTCTAGTTGCTGTAAATTCTTTTTTATATTTTCATTCAGTGTATTTTGTTTTTTTTTAATAACGTTTCATAATTATCTTTAAGTTTATTTTCGTCTTTTTCTAAAATAAAAACTTTTTCTTAAACGTCAAGACGTTCTAATTCATTTTTTTTAATATTCCCTCTGGAACATACACCAGAGCTGGTTTTGACTTTCCAATTTAGATTCTATTGGTTATTGCTAATGCGAATATGCAGAAACTTAATTCACAGAAACTTCGGTATTTTGTTATTTACGAATATAAACCAAGAATATGAGTCATCTTAATGACTCTGAAAGTATTAATGCATCAAGCAAAAGTTTGTTGTTGGTATTAAAGGCTAAAATATCTCACAGGTTGTATTTTTACCTACGTATCCAATAGATTTTAAGCTAGTTCTGCGCTAGCAGCTATATGTACTGTTTGTTTGCTTAATCCTAAACTATACAGCTCGGTTACTACAAATAGACTACTCAAGCAATGGTATGTTAACAATAACTCAAAGTCATCACTTCAGAAGTTTTCCGGTCGACCTCAAGATCTTGTGATTTGCTTTGAGATATTTGTTTCCCAGATGGCAACAAATCTTTCCTCTTACTAATAAAGTTTGTTTTTCCTCTACTGAATTCGACTTTCTACCGGAGTTGACATGTTGAACATGGCGGATGTCTTATAACATGTATAAGAAGCAGAAGATGCTTACTCCTTCGGTGCACCTGATCTCGCCAATAGTTTTAATTAGCCCGTGTTGTTCATATGTATGTATCTTTTCATTATCCTTTTCTGTTCCGTACTCATGTGGTGCCCTTGTTTCTTGGTGTTTTCCTGTTGTCTCTTGATTTTTATGCCCCTGCGACGATAAGTCGGGGGGCATATTGTTTTACCCTCGTCTGTCCGTCCGTCCGTCCGTCCAAGGGGGGTACATGGTTTGTCCACGCAACTCCTCCTACAGTTTTTATGCTAGAAAGTTTTTATTTTGCAGATAATTTGTACATTTATTGAAGATGTGCAAGTGATAAGGATTTTGATTTTTGTGGTTTTTTTATCAAAAATATACATTGTTGTTTTTATCAAAAATATACATTGTTGAACTTAGTCATATTTGGTGATTTTTCACAGAGGGTACATAGTTCGTCCGCGCAACTCCTCCTACAGTTTTAATGCTAGGAAATTTTTATTTTGCAGATCATTTGTACCTATATTGAAGATGTGCATGTGGTATGGATTTTTATTTTGATTAATTTTTGTCAAAAATATACATTGTTGAACTTAGTCAGTTTTTAGTATATTTGTGATAGATGGTACATAGTTTGTCCGCGCAACTCCTCCTACAGTTTTGATGCTAGGAAGTTTTTATTTTGCAGATCTTTCGTACCTATATTGAAGATGTGCATGTGGTAAGGCTTTTGATTTTTGTGGATTTTTGTTAGAAATATACATTGTTGAACTTGGTCATTTTTTAGTGATTTTGTGATAAAGGGTATATAGTTTGTCCGCGCAACTCCTCCTACAGTTTTGATGCTAGGAATTTTTTATTTTGCAAATCTTTTGTACCTATATTGAAGATGTGCATGTGGTAAGGATTTTGATTTTGGTGCATTTTTGTCAGAAATATACATTGTTGAACTTAGTCATTTTTGGGGTGATTTTGTAATAGAGGGTATATAGTTTGTCCACGCAACTCCTCCTACAGTATTGATGGTAGGAAGTTTTTATTTTGCAGATCATTTGTACTTATGTTGAAGATGTGCATGTGGGAAGGATTTTGATTTTGATGCATTTTTTGAAAAATACACATTGTTGAACTTAGTCATTTATTGNCCATGGTCATTTCCATACCCCAAAGTGATTATTTATCAACAAACTTGTTCTCGTCTTGATATAGCTGAAATATTGCTGAGTAGACGTTAAACAATATTCAATCAATCAATCAATCCTCTGAGCTTGGAGTATGAGTCTTCCTAATAGAGGACCCCGAGGGAACCCCGGCATATAGAAATAGGACCTAGTATCTCCGGCTTGCGGGTTGTGACCCCTCCTAAACGGGGGCTGACCCCGAGGGTCCCGGGATATAGAAATAGGACCCGTTCCGTGGTTGTGCGGGATGAATAAATACACAACCCATCTTTCGGATGGGATGTATACTCAGGTCCACGTGTTGGAAGAAATGCCACACTTCCTGCAAGCTAAAGAACCCTTATAGCAAGCTCTTTTTTGAGTGGTCCGTAGGTGATCGGCTACATGGCTAAATTCTCAGCCCTTTTAGATTTCACCCTACTTTCCCAGTAGCAGTCAGAATTTCCCGTCCCATGGCCCTTTCCATACCCCAAAGTGATTATTAATTAACAAACTTGTTCTCGTCTTGATGAAGCTGAAATATTGCTGAGTAGACGTTAAACAATTTTCAATCAATCAATCAAACTTCATACAGTTTTAATGCTAGGAAGTTTTTATTTTGCAGATCTTTCGTACCTATATTGAAGATGTGCATGTGGTAAGGATTTTGATTTCGGTTCATTTTTTTTTTTCAAAAATATACATTGCTCAACTTATAATTTTTTTGTGATTTAGTAATAGAGGGTACATACCGGTAGTTAATCTGTGCAACCTAGAATACCATGTGTTTAGCAGGGGCATCATATGTGTCTTACAGACACAAATATTACTAGAAAATCCCAATTTGATTAAACCTTGCGCGGGGGCATGTCATCCTCTAGTTTGTTTTTTTTTTTGTTTTGTTTCTTGTTTTTTGGGTTTTTTTTTGTTTCTTTTTTTTTGTTGACAGACGTTCGGTTCTCACTTACTTTATATTTAAAAGATTTTTAATTTATTTTCTCTATGAAACTTGAATCTATAAGTGATACAGCGTATCATATAAAAAACTCCATTTCGTCGTTTTGATGCTTTTATGATTTTTTCATTAAAGTCTACACACTAAATGTCAAAATATATATCAAATCGTATAAATTTATGCACTAAAAGATTCATTAATTTTCATAAATCTTACAGGCATAATTTCTATTGATGCAAGGTTTTTAAGAATGGAAATTATACTTTGCTACCCCTATGGAAGATTATTTGTGAAATGAATGATAGTTTCCAAATGATTCAATTATACTGCATAAATATAAAATAAAAACTACTGTTTCAATCATATTTATGATGTAATATAACTTACAATTCGATATGTGTGTGAAAAAAATATTGCATGAATATTAAATATAAACTTGGACATGCAACTGTTGTTTCAATCATTTTTATGATGTGAACTAACTTACAATACGATATGATTGTGACCCCCCACCCCGCAAAAAAAGAAACAGGAACAAACAAACAACAACAACAAAAAAAAAACAAAAAAAAAAGAAACAAACAAACAAAAATATTATTATAAAAAAATAATAAAAAATGCAGTAATTATTTTTCATTTTAAATGAATTAGTAAAATTCTAGTTCCTTACCATCAAAAACAGTTCTTGTATCACGAAGTTTGAATTGAAATCACGTATTTTATAAGAGACACCTAGTTAAGGGAAACTATCTCGAGTGCTGACCCTCAATTTATTACGTGACTAACCCTTTAAAAATGACACCCTTTTCTCAAATTCTTCCGCAATGTAATTCTAATGTTATATGTTATTATATCCATTTTATTCCATTGGATAGTCTTATGTAGTGGTGCCACTTTTTTATTTTTCACATGATTTATCATCCATTCTCGATGTACGATATCAGGAGCTCCGTCTTGAAAACCATCCGATGTTGAATAGAGGGATGTCCGATGTTGAATAGGGGAATGCTCGATGTTGATAAGGGGAATCCCCGATGTTGAATAGGGGAATGCCCTTATGGGGTAGTCAAATTCTAATCCGGTAAGCCTGGTAGAGAACAATTATACACAGACTTTGTGCAGATATGCCCATCTCCGTTCAGTAAAAACCCCTTCTCAAGCTCTCGAAACAACAACATATAAAAGTTCATACTGTTATGTATCAAGTTAATATTCCTATCAATTTTTCCACACTTCCAATCAAATCTAGTTGCCCCGAATCTTCATTTAATTCCGTAAATATAATGTTCGAATTGATTCACTTTACATTCTCGTTCCGATATGACTGAAAAATTGTTCAATGCATAAAAGATGCTACCAAACAACCAATCAATTTTCTATGGCCTAATCGCAAAAGACTGTTAAACAGTTCTGCTTATAAATTTGACAACACAAATATTTACACAATTGCATATCAACTCACATTATTTGATTACTCGAATGGAAACATAAGTGCATATAAAATTATTTACTTGTTATCGTGGCATAACATTGATAGCAAGTTAAAAGCATAATTATTGTAGTAAAGTGAAAGAAGGTGAATTTGTATTGATATAAACTTAATAGCGTTATTATTTTGGTAAAAAAGTGATTTTTTTTTTTCTCAATTAGACCTAAGGACTAAAGCTAAAACCATCAGTTGGAGTCCGGTGTCGTCGTTAACCTTTTCAAAAATCTTACCAAACAAACTTAGTCTGAATCATCTCCAGGGTGATTTTTGGAACAGTATCGCCGCTCTTCAAAAAAAAAAATAAATAAATAAATAAAACATAAGGTGGATAAGTTGCTGTTTTTGCAAATGACACGAAACCCGTTACAAACTGATATTGTGTAAAATTATCGGCCTGATTAGACCTACATACCCTGCAATTTTGGAGGGATTCGAAAACCTGTTTAAGAGTTGTTGTCCTTTTACCGTAAAGAATTGGATTTTTGTTATTTTATGTCAATTATATTGAAGATGATATAAGATAAGGATAGAATTTTTATAACAAAAATTATCTTCATACCTATTCTGCAAACTTGAAGTAATTATGTAGATCAAAAGGGGACTTAAAACTATTGAAGAAAGAGATTAAGTTTGAATAGCAGTAAAATTCAGTTTAGTAAAGACTACAAATATAGACATGTTTGCATATCATCTAAGATGGCCGCTACTATAGGGAACTTTTTAAACATTTGGCAATATGGATATGCATTCAAGTATCTTCTGCTCTGGAAATGCTTGAATAATTTTTATTTATTTTGGACATAATAGCCCTTGGGTTGTTCCATTGAAGTTCGTAATTTTAATGTTGATCTCTCAGCCTAGATTGCCAACAGCTTAGAACATAGTAAAAGGAAAAACACGCTTTTTTTTTAAAGTTACATTTTATGGATCACCTATATCACCTATCTGCTTCTCTCGGAAAGGCTTCATCGATCAAATTTATCAAAATTAGAAATGGTTACATTGATGGATTAATACTGTTTATAACCATTAATGTGTTAACATTAATTTTCCAAAGTCGGCCCTAGACTTGTCTCTGAGTAACCTGGGTGACCATCTTCAAATGTCTAACCCAAGTTTTATGATGCAATGTTTTTGAAATTCCTTATCAAGAAAGAAGTATTGGCCTAAATCTGTCGTTGTATTGACTTCCTGACTGGATTGCCCATATCCAGAAATGAAGGTAGGATTTTCTCATGAATATTCATTATAATATTCAAGATGGCTCCCTCAACAACTGCTGATCTCGCTTAACCGCCTCTATTGCTGTATTGCTGTAGGTATAACACCACTAATTCAGTCTCCCATAGACTCCCATGTTAAATTGCGCCTTTTTCAAATTTTGTAGAAATTTCCCTAAAAGTTCAAATGAAGTGACACTTGTCTCAACTTTTAAAGGCATCTTTCACGAAACTCTCGTGAGAAAATCAACCCCCCTTAACCTGCATATAAGAGAGAACTGGTTCCCGGAAGTGAACAACACAAGGATCGGTACTTCCTGCTTGCATTTTACAGAAAACATTCCTCCACCACAAATGCTTTTAAAATTTTTAATTCTTGACGAAATTATATAAATTTAGACTCAAAAGAAGCCTTACAATTTAAACTTTCCAATGAAATAAGATTCAGCTGCCAACTCTTTGAATATGTAACAAAATAAACACTTTATTTGAACTATATCGTCTCATATAGGGACTAAATTATTGTGCCCGACTGGTTTCCGAATTTGTGGTGTTATACCTGTATTTGGTTTACCCGTTATTGATTTCTTTTTTAAACTCACCTTAACATTTCCGTATGACGTTTAAAAGTCAAAACAAAACGCCAGTCGTGAATTTTAGAGAAAAGCCTAGTTTTATGACTTGATACGTTTTTAAATCGATTCATATTTACCTTCATTAGGAACCTCGAGTTTAGAATCACGAATAAGATTTGTTGTGGCACTTTATTTGGGATTCGAAGTTTTAATTTATGCCCTCGCAACCATAAGGGCTTGTTATAAAATAATAATAATAAAAATATATTTAGTATGCTTCAACTGGATGTCAGTGTCTACATGTATACCTTGAAGGGAATATACGTTAGACAGATTTGAAAAAGTGCACTATGCAATGTTGAGCTTTTGAGATTCCTCCCTTTTGGTTTTTAGTGGGTTGGAGCTATAATTATTAAATCGTAACAAGCCCCTTTGTCGCAAATTGGTTTTGTAATGATTTTGTGGGTAAAGTTTGGCAACGAAGTAGGAGAAATCAACGTTTTCAGCCATTTTTATTATGAAATGTTACAGGTTTCACGCTTCAAATTTTCAACGGCTGAGGAACCTCGAGATTATTTGCGAGGCTAATCTGATAGGACTTCGGTTATTTATTACTGTATGCTAAAATCTGTCCCCTCACTTGATCTACAACAAATTTTTGAGTAAAAATATCGCTGTTTTTCGTTATTTTGCCTATCAGTTCATTGGGGATCTAATACCCGAATTTAATTCAGCAATTATTATATGCAAATGAGCAAACCGATACTGATTTCTGGCTATGCTCTGAAAACATCCGCGTCAGATGTCCGAAATTGGTCATAGATATGTCCATAGCACTTTGATCGTCGTCTTTGAATGTCAGCCGAAAACTTTTACAGAAACTGAAAATTGAAATCCCTGTATATCTCTATATCTGTAGTTGTTTTGACACCCTGACTGGGTAACTTCTGAAAACATCAGCACTAGATGTCTATAGTTTGCCCTAGACATATCCCTGAGAACCCTGACTGACTATCATTGAATGCCTGACGCAAATTTTTTTATGCAATACTTTTGAAATCCAAGTTCTGACCTATATCTATCACATCACATGACATCCATATTAAAACTAACTACCAGGCAAAAACTCAATAATAACAACAAACAAATACTTAGGAAGTTTTCATCTATCACAACACATGATGTTCATATTAAGCAATGCAGTCAAACTAATAGCAATGCAGTTACTCAGTAATAACAACTGACTAGTGCTAAGGATTCGCTTGCATGCAACAGTTGTTTAAAATTGAGAGCTACCCTTTTGGCGCATTCAAACTCTTTACATGTTACTCAAATTAGAATAATACTGTTACTTCAATGTTTTGATATATTGTATCCAAATACCTTTATTAGATCTGTTCTTAGAAGTTATAAGTTGTCGAAATGCCCATCTACAGAATTCAAATGTAACGCAGCTGTTGTATTTCGGTACTTTAAAACAACAGACATTCTGGTACATTTTTGTCGGACATTGAATAACAGCGATGTGTAGAATACTTTGCGAGTTAATGTTTTGTTTGTTTACGATCCCGCATCCATGGGAAAAATAAACAGGAATACATCATTGTTCGATATTTAGCAATGAATTCCACTCAAACCTTTGCTAGCTTTATATAAGGGCCGTCTTGAATTTTCTATTTGAGACGCTGATGCCAAGTTTTGTAAGTGTGGTAAATTCTGAGTTAAAAAATGAGCGCAACGCTAAAAAAATGTATCACACTTACAACTGAAGGTTGGCAACAACGTTAAAAATAGTTTAACATGTTTAAAAAAATTAAGGCATGTTTTTTTATAAACATCTGACAATGGAAACCAAATTTTATCATGTATTTGTTGATTTTTTTCTCATGTGCATTTACTTCATACCCTTTTATTGTTTATGAACACGACTGTTGATGCCATGAAAATAAAATAAGACAATTTCAGTGTAGCAAATGAAAGGCAGTGCTGTAGTTGAGTTTTAAAAATGTTCTCACAACATTCTGATAATACATTAAAACCTGTCGATACCATACTATGACTATGAAGACGCAACACATTTAGATCAAAAGAAAACATAAACCGTCTGAGTTGATTTATTATTTTCTGTTAATATGAAACGAGTTTAGTCAGATTTATATATTGCATCGTATTAGAGGGGTTTGATGTATCAGTTTCTATGGTGTTGACGGGTTTTGATGTATCAGTTTCTATGGTGTAGACGGGTTTTGATGTGTCAGTTAATATGGTGCGGTCATCAACTTTTTCTTATAGTAAAGGATTAAAGTATCATTTTCCATGCTTTTACAGCTGTTTAACAATCAAAAATTTATTTCACTCAATGAGCAAAATTTCATAATAAATGACAAAATAGGGTCTGTAAGTCTCATCATGTGACACCGAGAAATCGCGATAAAATCGTAATTTAAAACATTACTCGCCAAAATATGACGTTTGTGGATTATGACGTTCAGAGTTTTTTGGCATGTGATTGTAGTTCCTGGCCATTGTGGGTGTTTGCTGTTTTCCTGTTTTTGTAATTTTTGTTTGAAACGTCATATATTTTTGTTAAAAACGCAACTTCCGGGTACAACTTATGTGCCCGGAAGTTTCAAAATTGGACGAGACTTACAGACTCTATTACGACGTTGCTGTGAATTTAGTTTCTGTATATGAGTTTTCAAGCTGAACGATTTTTTCGCTAATGAAACAAAATGAATTAAATATAATAAAACACAGAAAAATTATATTCCAGACAGATGTGACGTTAAATTTCAAGAATTTTGTTTTTTTGTCCACTGAAGAAAATATATGTTTCCCTCCGGTTAAAAATGCAGAAAAAAATTCATGTTCAAATTATAAAGATTGGAGTTCTGCAAAGAATTGAACGGTTAATGTCTTTCTCTTTTAAAGATATTGTTACTATCGTCTTCGTTAATGAAAACCTTGTTGGAACGGAATAACCTATCCCTTCCAGTTATGAAAATGATTTCTTATGATGACTTTATACCTCAGGGGATGTATGGCAACTAAGGACTTTATGCAATTGAAAGGGAGAAAAAATCGCTTGCTATCTTCAAAAAAATTACTATTGTGTTATATTTGATTTTGATTTTAAACTTATTTTATTCAATAAAGAAAAGGATTGGACAACAGGCAAAGCCTATACAAGCCCTCTCCCCATTTAAATGCATAAGGTATACAATGCAAATAACAAAACATAAATACACCATTAACACTAACACTAGTGAGGCTCCTCATGTACGTACCAAGAAACCAATTTGCAAGTAATCAGTACACTTACAATCAATAATTAATTACTGAAAGAAATGGTAATTTAATTATGTTTACATAATATGGTAAACAAACAGTCAAAAGGAATCTAAGAATCAAAAACACCCGTTATAAGAATAATAAGCATAAAATAATAATAAATCCCCAATTAGCAGGTATCTTAAAAGTCCATGAGCAGACTCACCAGTTACTCATTTACTCGTTACATAAATCATTATTTCACAAAAGAAAAGAATACCTTAACACATGCAGTGGCGCCATAATTAAAGAACATAAATGATTTTTTTAATAACAAAAGAATGAAAAGAACTACAAAGCTTAGAGAAAGTAAGTTTATCATAGAGGATAAACAAAACAACAAAATAAAACTAAGCAAATTTGTGAGTGCCATTTATGTATTTATGAACAAATTTGAATATATGTGTGTTCAAGTCAATAGAATATGTTCTGTTACCATGTAAGAGGAAATCCACAGTAATGTTATCTATATCTACAGCATTATCATTTAGTAATTGCTGAATGAAGTGAAACATAATAAAACGTTGTTCAGTATATTTTTGATAATTCATAAAATAGTGGTAATTGTCCTCATATTCGTTATTACAATTTGGACAAGTTGTATCTTCTGAAAGAAAGTGACTGTGTAAATGAGCTTTTAAGTTACTTGCCTCATTCCGAAGTTGGAAATGTAAAATGTTTTCGCCCCGCCGACGAAAGTTGTAATATTTCAGAAGAACTGTAGAATTATAATGTTTAAATAGTCTACATTTAAATATACTTAAATTAGGGGACTCTCTAATATTTAAGGGCAAAGTATTCCACAGTCTCACAGCAGACGGAAAAAAAACTATCATAAAAAGAAGTTGTTCTAGAAAAAGGGGGATGAAAAGTTGTATTTTCATTTCTAAGGTTATAAGATGTTTGTCTAGGTAAAAAGGGTTGAACAATGTCAAATGAATAAGCAGGAGTCAAACCATATAATATCTTGAAAAATATAATAAGTTTGTGATTCTTTCTCCTTTCACTAAGAGTTTCCCATCCAAGTTCTTTGTATAATTTATGTTTAGACGAGTTACGTCGTAAAGCAGTTATAATTCGAGCTGCCTCAATTTGTACACTTTCAAGAAGATCAGCTTCGGTTTGAGAACAACTGTCCAAAACTACATCACTATATTCTAATATAGGTGTTATACCAAATTGAAAGATATACTGTTGCTAAGAATTTTTATAAAAATAACGTTTTTGTCAGGGACCTCGACCTTTAGCTCATTTTGTAGAAGATTTACTGCTGAACATTTTCTTTTATAAGGTCTTTTAATCTTAAATGGGTTTTGAGACCGAAAGTGAACTGAAAAAAAATGATGTCTTGGCAATATGATCAAAACTAATAGTCCAAAAATGTTGGACCCAACATACCAAATGCTGAACTTAATGGTATAAACATTTCCTTCAATACATTTTATCTCCTGCATCTTACTGTTTTTGAGAATTAACTTGATATGTTTTGGTAATGAGTACTTCCTTGCTTAGCATTTTTGGGTTATGGCTTTCCATATTATTTGATTTTAATGCTGCTGGTTACTCCTTGAAACACTTGTACAGCATAAAAGAATTTACCGGTTTATGTAACTTGGGTATTTTTGTATTTTGAAAAAAGACCAAAATTAGGCAATTACCTTGACCTTTGACTTTGTGCTCAAATTGAAGGTCTCTTCATAGTGATTTCTTTTATATATAGTTTTATTATAGTATCTGTAATGGTTTGACAGTTACATCTGAAAACCAATTTCCAAAAAGCGTCAAGATTAATAACTATCTTGGGAGAAATCGGAGAGAGTTTGGTCCAAATATAACAAATGTTCCCCCTGAAATGTTGAAGATTTTTGGAAATCAACTTCTTCATCCCCTTATTTCAGTTTACGAATTTATCTGCAAACAAGGTCAAGGATCATCGTACATGTAAAAGGTCACCGATGACCTTCAACCTTGACATTACATCACTTTAGAACAATGGTCAAGGCCCCATGTATCTGCGACTTATGGGTTCCGAGAACAAAAATGTTACGGAAACTGAAAATCTTTAACAAAATCTTTAACAAGAGATAACGCGAAAACATCAATACCGCACTTATATCATAACGGAACGAATCCCATGACCTAACAAACATTTTCCCCATTACGCTTCATCAGGTATCTATAAATGTTTCCGAGTTTTTGAGCTCACAAGGTTCTTTACCCTGTTACATATATAGATTTTGTTCGCATGGTACATATGGGAAATTTTTACTTCCAGTTGATGCTCAAATTTCTGGAAATTGAAAAAAAAGATAAGAAAATTTGACAGTATTTCAAGAAACCAAATATCCATATAAAACCTATATACCAGACAAAAATTGAAACATCTTGATAAAAAATTAGCAATATATTGGATGGTGAAACTAAAGGTCAGACTGAAGACAAAGCTAAAATAAGCAGGGATAAAGAATTTAATATTATTTTCTAAAAACGATGAATTCAGTTTAATATTGTTATCTTTATAGCTCGAAAAAGTGTGAGACATTTTTAGGGCTATACAACCCATTCATTGAGCCAGTATCAAAGTGTTCTCCTCAGCAAATGTGTTATTAACAGAGAACTCCCTAGCAACCACGTTAATTTCATCTGAGTTTAATGTTCTGGATGCCTATCTTTAGAAAGTCCTGGTGTCAATTAAATTGAAATTGAAATCTGTATCAAATATTTTGTAAGCGAAACGTACTTAAAGGATAATATCTCGAGTGGTGACCATCAATTTATTGTGTAACTAACTCTTCAAAATGACACCTCCCCCCCCCAAATACTTCAATTTAGATAAACAATCTCATCTTGAATGTGATTCTAATTTCATATTTTATTTCATCAATTTTTCTGATATTACATTGGTTAGTCATATGAAGTGGTATCACTTTTTGATTTTTCTTACGACTCATAACGGCATCAGGAAGGTCGTCTACAGGGCCGACGTAGCGGGCTCACGGGTGGTGAATAGGGGAATACCCTGTTTGTGTGGGGCGTTCAGGTCATAATACAGAAAACCTTGCCACGAAAATTGAAGATGCACTGTGCGGAGAAATGGCATGCTCCATGCAGCATAAACACTTAAAGTCAGAAACGGGCGCATTTCGTACTGAAAAGTACTCGACCAGTCTCAACTTGTCTGAAAATTACTAAAAGTAGTCTCGACCAAAGTCTAATTCAGTCTGGAATTTACTGAACCTGTCTCGACTAGTCTGGACTTGCGCTGAAAAATCCCCGACCTGTCTTGACGAGTCTGAACCTGTACTGAAAGAGGCTCGACCAGTCAGAACCCGTACTGGAAAGTCTCGACCCGTCTCGACTAAACTGATATAGTACTGAAAGAATGTCGACCAGTCTGAACCTGTACTTGAAAGTCTCGACCAGTCTGATATGGTTCTGAAACAGTCTCGACCTGTCTCAACCAGACTAAAATTGTAATTTACAGGAAATATCCTAATAAAGAAAAAAGAAAATAGAAAAAAAAAGAAAATTAACTTTCATGTGACACTTAAGGGCATACGCCACAGTTACCGTCGTTAAGGGTTTTAAAACGTTACAATACAGGAACGCATAGTTTGAATTTTCCTGGAAAATGACGTTACAATTGTTTAACGTCATACATCTGCAGATCAGAGAAGACATAATTTCAGAGACTCATGCAATATTTCGGCTTTTTCGTTTTTAGGGGGTTCCAGACTTTTTTTGTTTTGTTTACGTTAACTTGTTTTTGTTTTTTCGGCTTTTTGGTATTTTTTTTTTTTTTTNTTTGTTGTTATTGTTGTTGTAGTTTCTACTAAGAATTCCATCAAACATTCCATCAAAATAGACTCCAAAATCCCTCTGAAACAATAAAACTAACTGAAACCTTTTTAACTGATTTCAATTGATTTAACACAAGAAACCGGCTAAGAACTATGATCTCACGACATCATACATCTTTAACATTACTGTATGCTTTACTTCAGACTTATGAAAATACCGAAAAATTTATTTGGATTTTAACTCCTGGATTTCAGTTTCATAAATTCATATCTCGTCACCTCAAAGAAAACAGATACACATAATTATATGTCTCTGAAGTAAATAAACATATGTAGGAAAAATAAGTTGATTGCAAACCAGGCTTAAAATTAACACGACAATCCGCTAGAAACATTGCTTTGCGCAATGGAGATGTAAAATGGTTTTTCCGAGTTTGAGTCACAGCTAGTACGATATGGCAATGGTTGGATTATCTTTGCTCCACCCAGATACAATCTTTGCCTTTACATGTACTAAAAGGCAAACACTAAATATTTCTCAGTTGATAAAGTTAACTATAACCAGTCATCGGAAGATCTTGTTAATGCGTGCTTTCCGAATTTATTTTTTGTACGTGAATAATTCAGTACCACTATACTTATCTATTTTCTTCTATCTAGTGTTAAGGGTGTAAATAACTGTCAACTGAATTTGAAAGACAACATATGCTTGTGAAACACTACATATGCCCCCTGGTTATACAGTAAAATATATGAAAATACCCAATATTACCCCTTTTTGACCTCTGTGACCTTAACCTTTGACTTATTTTTTTGCATATTTATGTTCATATTGACAAGACCTATACACTTGTCAAGTATTAAAAGTATATATCTTACATAGTTCAAAAGGTGTATACCAAATTTAACCCCTTTATTCTGAAACATATGAAGCCCCTTTGGGCGTCTTGTTTATTGAAATGGATTAAATTGGTAAAAGTATCTGTTTAAACATGCTATAAGAAACCTACAGAAAAATACTGCATCAAGATCCATCAAAAAATTTAAAAATTCATTTTTTTTCCGTTTGTCCCCTTTGGACCTCTTGTTTCTCAAAAGCGGTAAATGCTACCTCAATCTGTTGACATACTACAGTTGCGCAATTTTATTAGCAATAACATGAAACAATCCCCATCTCAATAGGATAAATGATAAGGATTCTACAGTCAAATATGTGAAACAGCCAATTTCACCCCTTTTTAACCTCTGTGACCTTGACCTTTGACCTGACCTAATTTTTTTTGCATATTTGTGTTCCTCTTGGCTAGACCTATACACCCGCCAAGTATGAAAAGTCTACCTTATATAGTTCAAAAGTTATAGCCAAGGTTAAAGTTTCGGACGCACAGACAACAGACAAACGGACAGACAGGACAAAAACAATATGCCCCGTTCATCGATCTGGGGGCATGAAAATGAACAAAGACTAGTAAAGAGATGAGAAATGTATTTCTTTTCTCCACTGGATGTGGCCTTCGAAAAAAGAGGGTGCCGGGGTTCAAGACCTTTTTTTGTCAATTGTCGCCTATATTCTACACAAAATTTAAATAATATTCTGAAAAAAGGGCATTCCAACCCTAAGATTCATTTAAATTTGATCTGCCTATGCATTTATTGAAAATGTCATACAGAACTAAGTACTAAGCTCCTTTATTTATGTTATTGATTTATTTTTATCTTTTTGATTTGAATTTTTTTCGCGTTCACAAACGAAATAAAATAACGAAAACCCAATATATTCAAGGAACGGATTAAGGATTTGAAGAAACAAGGGGCGTAAATTAAGAAAAAATAACCGAGCGTATTGACACAGGAAATTTTGTTTGACCAAACCCTCGATTTTATCCTAAATATAATGTTTTCCTTTTTGGTTAGGGGTATACGCCCCCTTCTCCCCTTCTAAATCATCTCCTGGTATTATGAATATTTGTAATTCGTAACATGTACAAAATTTGAATAGTGACATAAATCAAATATATCTATAACGAGAAATCCTTGACGTTCATAACTTGAGCAGCAGTGTTGAAAGATCCGGAATAACGTTAATGACACTTTAACGCGAAAATGGACGTACATTTTTATTTTTGAAAGGTATTTAAGCTTTATCTCGAAAAAAAGCACGTTAGCCCCTAATTATTATTTCATATTTGAATTCTTTGGTACAAGCCCTATCAGATATATGAAATACAGGGAAAAATCAATGTAGGAACCATGACAAAATGATTTTCAAAACATACGAATTTTAAGGTTTTGAAACTTTAAAGTTGAAATAAGCAACTAAAAAATAGATATATATATATAGGAAGAAATAAATTATTGTTAATATCATGTTATAGTATAGGTTTTCAAGATTAATCTACAGAAAAAATTACTTGGCTATCTATGAAACTAAAAAAGTTACACCGATTTGAGTTTAGCCCGAAAATTTGGAGTAATTGCAATATTGGCTCAATTGTAGCGACGCTTTATATCTTGAAAATTAGTCCGATAAGGTATATATATATTTGCATATTTGGAAAGTGTGTACCAAAATTGAACAATACACAAAGTTTTTCAATGTAGATCGAAACTGTGTCGTATGCCCTTAAAAGAGATCTTTTTGATATGATTTTACTTTGTTCAAAATTTTTGTTTTACTACTTCTATTTTTATTTTTTTTTTAATTTGAAAGGGTTTTTATTTTAGAAAAGGTATTTTTTTATCAATTTAATTAAAATTATCAAACATCACTTCCATTCAAATTCAATTCCATACCACTAATCATTAGTTATCAAACATGTGAATGCCAAAAATTGCTATTTGAGGTACTTGTAATATTCATAGATGTAAAGGTAATGTAATATACACAGACATATGAGGCCATGTCACTCACCTGTGCCATGTTTGTTAATTAAAGGTGGAACTGGTGGTGAGAATCAACTCAGTTTGCAATTAATTCATAGAATATATATGAAATAAATGTTAAAATATTATCTATGCAAATAATCAAATTTGTGAATTTTATATTAATTCATATTTTCTCTTATTTATTTAAGATAATAATTATATGCATAGATTTGGGTTTGACTTAAACAAGAGAATATATTTGATATTAATTTTTGAGAAAAGAATTATTTTTATTTCAGTAACATATTTCTAGATGCATTAATTAAGGACTTATGTTATTTAAAATATAGTCCTTTGATCTTTTAATAAGTNNTAAACAATAAAATGACAAAAGACAAACATGGACAACGATAGGAACTCGGGATAGCTTGACTTGGTACCGACACTAGCAAGAGCTAGCGGTAGGGTTAAACCGGTTTATGGGTACCCAAACCTCCCCTTTCTCTATCCGGTTTCTCTATAGTATAATAAAACATACAAATAAATCCCAATACAGGTTTTAACATGTTTGAAGGTTCAGAATATTCAGCAAAATGAAGTTAGAAAAAACACTTTAAAGTGTTTGTTTTAAGTGTCGCTAGAATTAGAAAGCTGAACACCTGATATATTTTTTTCTACTTTTTTAACACAGGTCAAGACTCTTGAAGTAGAAATTTAGGCCTTGTCGAGAAAGGTTCAAACATGTCGAGATTCTTTCAGTATTAAATCAGACTGGTCGAGACTCTTTCAGTACTATATCAGACTGGTCGAGACAAGTCGAGACTTTCCAGTACAGGTTCAGACTGGTCTAGACAGGTCGAGACTCTTTCAGTACGGGTTCAGACTGGTCGAGACAGGTCTAGATTTTTTCAGTACAGGTCCAGACGAGTCGAGACAGGTCTAGACTGGTTCAGTAAATTGCAGACTGAATCCGACTTTGGTTGGGACTACTTTAATATTTTCAGACACGTTGAGACTGGTCAAGTAATTTTAAGTACAAAAAATGCCCGTTTCAGACTTTTAGTGTTTTGTAGAGAAGGCCCCCTTCTATATTTCTCAACACAAGACCAGACTCCTTGAAGGTCTTATTACTAAATACCGAAGTTACTGTGAATTATAAATCCCTAAAATCCCTTTCTATTTCTCCCCTTTTCCAGTGGCAATCAAAACTCGTTGCTCCGATTATCCCCCTTACCCTCATATTTCTTTCTTGTAAGATGTTTGAATTATTAACTTGTTCTCGTCCTGATATAAGGTCTGTAAGTCTTGTCATGTTACTCACGAGAGTCCACGATAAACAGGCAATTCGAAAACAGGTTTCCCGCCAAAACATGACGGGGATTATGACGTTCAAATTTGTGTTTGAAACGTCATAATTCTTTGATTAAAATGTAACTCTCGGGTCCATTTTTTTTAATCCGGAAGTTAAAAAAATTGTACGAGACTTACAGGACCTATAACCAAGAATATTACTGATATGGCGAAGCACAGAACATTCGATGAATTCGTGAAGTCATAATCCAAACAAAACAAAATCGTAACATGCAAATTACTTTTAGATATTTTACGAAAGAATATGTGGTAAATGAACATGAGATCATAACACATATGTTAACTCCAACTGCAATAATTTTAATGAGCTGTATGGCCATTTCGGAAATTAATTCCTCATCAGCAGCACTAGAACCCAAAATTAAGGAAATCCATAATTTCAAAAAAATTTTAAAATGCATTAAACCAAACAAAATCCGAATGATTTAGACTCTGTATAAAATCAGATAATTTACTCGTTTTTAGACCTAAAAGAAATGTTATTAAGGAATCGTTGGATTGAGATGAAGTTCAACATCTTAAAAATAGTGGTTTGAAACTTTACTGTTGAAAATGCAAAATGGATTTAGATGTGTTGCGGGCAAACATTCGTCGGAAAAAATGATGACAAGTTTAAATTTGTTACGTTTTTCCGGCCATGTTAATTTAAACCTATGATAAAGTTGCTTTTTGGCTTATTGCTCGAAAGATGAAATCCGAGAAATTACGAAATAACCGAATGTCCTGGCAGTGAATGAGAGTTGAAAGTGGGGTAGCTTCGTTCTACATATTCAGATCCTTGAGGCTTTATACTATGCTGTAATTTTGAGGATGTACACCTCATTTTTCAAGTTTTTTATATATATCTTTTGACTTTCTAAATTTTCAACAGGACTGCTTTGTCTAATCGACTCATCATACATATATCTGCACCATCACAGAAAGTAACACTAGTATATATTCTGTGTTGTTTAATCAACATTAAAGGTGTCCTGTATTGTCCTGTATTGTTAAATCAACCCATCTAACAGTTTAAATCACTCATTGGCTCATCTTTCTAAATTATGTTTCGCCTTATTCTTTCTTTTTCAAGATGGTGTTGTAGTTAGAAGTCTACCTGTATTGAATTTTATTTGTAGTTTATTATACAACTGGTAAACGGGATAGAGCAAGGTGAGGGTGGCTTGCCAAAAAAAGATTTAATTATGCCGCTAGCTTTTGATTGTTCCTATCGTTGTTTACGTTCGTCTTTTGTTGTTGTTTGCTCCCTTGATGATTGTGGCATATTGTTGTGGTGTTCCCTTGAGGATTGTGGCATGTTGTTGTGGTGTTCCCTTGAGGATTGTGGCATGTTGTGGTGTTCCATTGAGGATTGTGGCATGTTATTGTGGTGTTCCTTGAGGATAGTGGAATGTGGTTGTGGTGTTCCCTTGATAATTGTGGCATGAGATAGTGGTTTTCGGCCAATGTAAGTGTTTCCTGTTATCTTTCCTATTTTAATTTAATCCAGGTTCTTGAAATGTTACAAATGAAGACATTCATCTTTCAAAATGATTGTTTTTGGTTTTTTATTTTTAAACTGCATATAGCTGTGTTTGCGATAGATTAAGAACAAGAAAATCATGCAACTGTCCGAATCAGTTTCCAAAAAAAATAACAAACAACATGATACCGAAGTTACTGTAAATTTAGTTTCGACAACTTACACCTCTTCAGTTAGATCAAATCAAAACATTTGGAATACCACGAACAAACACTTTGTAAACAGGTAAACGCCAAAAATCGAATTCAAAATACATCCAGCCATGAAGTGCTATTAAAGAGTATAATACTCATTTCTTTTAAACAAGATTTTCTTTAATATAGATTAAAAAAACGGCAGTAGAATACCAAAGGAGCAAGGAAAGATGTGTTTACAAAGATCACAGTCCATAGACATGGCAAAACGGGAATACAGAAAAACAAAGACAAAACAAGGCCCAGAGACGGCCACAAGGCACGGAAATAAAAAGACGGCATTCAGAACTAAGACACTTAATTATGAAGTCCCATGAAAACAGGAAGTGACATTAGTGGCATATTACAAATATACAAGTGAACAAAATACAGTAATCTTTGTAGTTTTATTAACAGTATATACAATAAGATGTAATCAGTTTTCACTGAAAGAGATCTGTTGCGGTACCTGTAAAAATAAAAGAACATGGAATATTTTGATATATTTTTAAATTATGGTAACATCAGTAATATTAATACGGGAAATAACAAAATCATCGAACAGAATTATGGTATAGCGGGTAATTTTCGCGGGTCGAAAATTTTGCGGATTCGATTGGAAAATGTATGCCAAGAATTTAAGCGTTAAAAATTTAGCGGATTTGCAAAGATCCTTTATATTTCATAAAAATACATAAAATATTCGCGGAATTTATTTTCGCAATTTCAGTCCATCTGCGAAAATACGCGAAAATTAAAACCCCGCGAAAATTTCCCACTATACGGTATCAGGGGCCGAAATCCAAGAACAAAAATACAAAGCAAGTGCAAAACCACCGGAATTTTTATTTCAATTGCAACGGTCCTGACTTTTTACAGACATTACAAAAGAAATGGTGGGTTGAACCGGTTTTATGGCAGGCCAGACTTTCCCTCCCAGTGCGGTAGTATCCGGTAGCAGCTCAACAGAAATTGCTTTTGAAAGGTCGTAGACAGTGAAAATTTATCCCAATACTAAGTGAATTAGAGAGATATATGCCCCTGCTGCCATTATCTGATGCTTTTCATGTTGTGATTATATTCAAGTGTTGGATAAAATATAGCTACTCAGTTTGTGTCTGTAAGATATATATGACGCCCTTGCAGTTGGATATAAAACATTTACATCTACTTCGAAAGAAATTTCAAGAACTTTAACTCACACAGCTATTGATATAAACAATCAGTAGCTACCCAGAATCGACCCTTCAAATGCACACATTTCAATAAAATGGCCAAAGCCAATCACAAATTACGAAAAAAAAAACACAAATTAAGCCCAATACCTGACTCACGACAATTTGCACATTCCCAGTCTATGTCTTATTACTGTGTATGGTTAAATAAATGTAGCTTTAATATTGTGGGAGGAGTTGACCGGAATAACAATTTCAGAGCACACATTTCGATAAAATGACCAAGTTTTGGCCAAAATCTTAACCATAACAATGTGCACATCTTCAATCCATGGCTTATCACTGTGTAATGTACCTTTGATATTGTGGGAGAATTTGTCCGGAATAACAGTTCAAGAATTGACATTTCGAAAAAAATGGCAAAGTTTAACTACCACTCCAAATCATAAACTTTGGCCAAAGTCTAACCATGACGATATGCACATCTTCAATCCATGCCTCATCACTGTGCAGAGAAAAATGAATGCAGCTCTGATATTGTTTGAGAAGTTATACGGATTAACAGTTCCAGAGCACATTTCGATCAAATGGCAAAGTTCAACTACCCCTAACAATCCCAAATCTAATCCATGACAATATATGCTCATCTCCAATCCCTGCCTATCACTGTGCAAAGTAAAATAAATGTAGCTTTTATTTTGTGAAAGGCGTTGTCCGGCATAACAGTCTCAGAACACACATTTCAAAAAAATGGCCAAGTTCAACTACACTTGAAAATCACAAATATTAGCAAAAATCTAAACCACGACCATATGCACATCTTCAATCAATGCTTAATTGCTATGCAAAGTATAATAAATGTGGCATTAATATCATGGGAGGCGTTATCCGGAATTACAGCTTATCAGAGATTGGACGGACGAGGGTAAAACAATATGCCCGAAATTCTGTCGCTTGGCAAAAAAAAAAATTAAATCTTGATTAGGAAGACAATTAACTCGAAGATATTTCGAAACTGATAGAGAATAAATAACCAATAAGATCTAAATGTAAAGCCAAAATAAGCTAAGGACAGAGCTTTGTATGAGACGGACGAGGGTAAAACAATATGCCCGACATTTCGTCGCTGGGAAAAATTTTGAAGCATTGATTAGGCGGTCGCGGGGATAACTATGCCTAATGATAAAGTAATAACTTAAACAATATGATAATAAATACGTTATTACATAACATTTTTCATATCACATCCTTGGTGATTATGCCAGCCCAAGGTCATTTTAACCAGAATGCCGTCAGGCTCAAGGGGTGATATATGACCTAAGGCTTGATGACGGATGTGATATGAAAAATGTCATGTAATGATGATTATGTGCGTTTTGGCATGTATGTGTATTCTTGAGCCATTGCATACCGTTTTCCAATTTAGATCACGTGATTAGATGTATTATCTATCAGTTTTAAATAACTAAATACCGAAGTTACTGTAAATTTAAATTCTGCATATGTGCATTTCGACAACTTATGTGTCTTCACTGCAGATAAAATCGAAATGTTTGGAAGACAATAAACTCGAAGAAATTTAGAAACTGATAGAGAACAAATAGCCAATATGATCTACATGTAAAGCCAAAACAAGCTAAGGACAGAGCTTTGCATAAGGGAGATACTCCTTAAATTTCAACAAAAGTGACAAAAAAAAATAAATATTGTAAGGTTTCAAATAGAATCGGCTTTCGAGTCAGCACCGAAGTACTCACTACTGGGCTTGTGAATACCCTCGGGGACTAACAGTCAACCAGTAGTGGCATCGACCAAATGGTAACTATTAATGAAATAAAGGGGACAACAGGAAACACCTACAATGGCTGAAAAGTATAATTACATGTCACGATCTGCAATGCAACTACACAGGGAAAACACAAATTAGACAAAAGTATTAAACATTTTTAGGTTTATGGTCGTCCAAATGTTTTGATTTGATCTTCACTGAAGAGGCATCAGTTGTCAAAATTTCCTTCCGCGAAATCGAATTCACAGTTATTTCGGTATTTAGTTATTGATCATCACTAGGTCAATGCGTCTGCCATTTCACTGTTAGTTAGCACTTCGGTGTTGTGTGGGCCGCATGTCGAAATCAAACATAAAATAATTACATTCATTCTGCTTCGTATGGAAATCCTCGTATTAGATTGGTTGCGAGTACTTCCAATCATTTCCGTCACTATGTTTTATCAGTCAGTAAAACTACACCAGTACGTGACTCCTTGACAACGACAAAAGTAAACAAAGACGGCGCAGTAATCTAGACACGGAAATTTTGCATCATGAACGATTTTACTTAAGTTATATTGCATGAACACTTACATTCCATTTACAGAATGTAATTATTAGTATTGAATGCAATATTTTGTAGCTTCATTGTCGTGTAAAAGCGTGGACCGTAGCACATTTTTCACATGAAGCGCTAATGCGCTTCATTCAAAATGTGCTATACGGTCCACGCTTTTACACTCCAGTAAAACTACAAAATATTAGCGCGCTTCATTCAAAATGTGCTACGGTCCACGCTTTTACACTAGAATAAAACTACAAAATATTGCATTCAATTCTTAAATATAAACTTGAGTTAATTCTGTTTAGAACTAAGAAGTATCTGTCTCGTGTAAATAATAGGAAAAAAAAGAGAGAAACGGGGAATGTGTCAAAGAGACAACGACCCAAAGGGGAGTAATAACAACTCAAAGCCACCATAAGATCTTCTATGAACGGTGAGGAAACCCCACACCAAACGGCATGTCGGAGTTGGTCCCAACGGCAGGTCGGAGTTGGCCCCTAAATAAAGAGTAATCAAGTTCAGCGAAATAAACATCATCCCAGACTCCCATAGACATAAAGTAAACTAACTAGAAAGCAGACAAGACACAACATACAATGGATTAATTTTCTGCATCAGTGATTTACCTCTTTCTGATAATGGTTTTCCAAATATTTTGGTTTTATCTGCACCGAAAAGACACAAGTTGTAGAAATGGCCGTCTGCATGTACAGTAATTAAGGATATTATATTAAGTTAAAAATAACAAAATCATATTCTATGTTGTTGTGTGTCGTCCTGTGCACTGAAAATGCTGCCAGATTCATCAATGAATGTCGGGATCAAAAATGAGGTGAATCAATCTTTTACGGACATTAACACCCGTAATTAATTTTGCCAAGGATATGAACAAACGTAGATATTGTGAAACGAAGTTGTGTGAACGGATGAAAAAAAAATCTCATGGCATGTTGATCGTACACTCATTTAAAAACATCATTCAAAAAGGTCCTCTAAATAGACTTTTGATATTTTGCTTGGAAATTAAGGATGGCCACTCCTCAGGTTTTTGAAACTGTCTCTGACTTTCGGAATTCTCCTGTTTTTTACACTATTATGCATAAGAAAATTCTGCACACTGACCCCCTATTTTCTTTTCAAAATATGATAATATATATCTTCAATAGACTTCTGACAAAATTTGATGAAATTCTTGATATGCCTTCATCGAATTTCAATGGTTGATTACCTTAATGCAAA
>MJUU01006136.1:217697-261976 GCA_002080025.1 Modiolus philippinarum | reverse complement strand
TCAAATTTTAACATTACGGTACTGAGTTTGTGTAATCTGTAACTCTGACACCTTATACCTGATGCTTTTGAAACTTTGCACAGTTGTTTTGGACACATTGACAATGTGCACCTCCCCTTTTGGTGAGATTTGGATACAAATTGTCGAATTGATTAATTGTTGAACTTAGTCATTTTTTCATCAAATTTTAACATTAGGGTACTGAGTTTGTGTAATCTGAAACTCTGAACCTTATGACTGATGCTTTTAATACTTTTCACAGTTGTTTTGGACACATTGAAAATGTGCACCTCCCCTTTTAGTGAGATATGGATAAAAATTGTCGAATTTATCGATTGTTGAACTAAGTCATTTTTCATCAAATTTTAACATTATGCTTTTGGGTACCTAGTTTGTGTAATCTGATGCTTTTGAAACTTTGCACAGTTGTTCTGAACACAATAAAGATGTGCACCTCCCCTTGTGGGCAGATTTGAATGAAAAATCTTGAATTTGTTTATTGTTGAACTTGGCCATTTGTCACCATATTTTAACATTACAGTGCCTGGATTGTGTAATCTGAATTATTCACATCTCTGTCTAAATAATTCTGAAAGTTTGGACTGTTGTTTGAACACATTTATGATGTGAACCTCCCCTGTAGGCCAGTTTTGATTTTAAAAATGTCAAATTTATCTATTATTGAACTTGTACTTGCATCATGGTACTCAATTTTTGTCCAGAGACATTGCAGTATTTTGAACGCACTGATCATGGGCAGCTATTCTTGAATTTTTGCATTTTCTCATAAAGATTCAAACTATGTGTTTATTTGAAACGCAGGTTTAGTTTTCACCTTTGCTTAAGTCATATGGACTATTTTCATTTTATGCTTTGGTCAACTTTGTACATTTGTTTTTTTCTTCTTTTTTGTCTATAACAGTAATAGGGTTGAACTTAATATAATCTCAATTATAACTTGCATTTGAAGAATGTTTTGGTAATAAGGTAAATGAATACTTGTTTGAATTGGTAAACCTATACGTGACGTTCTGTTAGGTTGGGGTAAAAAAAAACAAATTCTCAATTGAACATGAGTGACGGTGACGCAGGTCCAGACACGTAATTGGTCTTGTTAACATAGGGTCCAATGTTTAAACTAAGATCAGCGCTGGCTGCCATGTTTTTTATTGGATCATTACAAAATGAGCAATCTTTGTGGAGGACCTTCCAAACATTTGTAAAGTTTGGCTAAATTTGCTTCAGAGGAGAAGATGAAAATGTGAATTTCCCATAAGGCTAATGTTAAACTATGTTTCTTGCTGGCGGCCATGTTTTTTGTCGAATTAGAATAAAATGATCAATATTTGCAAAGGGCCTTTAGTACATCATTCCTGTAAAGTTTGGTTGAATTTGCTTCAGCAGTATCAGAGGAGTTGATGAAAATAGGGTCCTATGTTAAACCAAAGTATCGCGCTGGCGGCCATGTTTTTGATCGGATCAGAACAAAAGGAGCAATCTTTGTAAAGGACCTTCCATACATCATTCCTATAAAGTTTGGTTGAATTTGCTTCAGTGGTTTCAGAGGAGATGAAAATGTGAATTTCCCATAGGGGCAATGTTAAACTAAGTTCCGTGCTGTAGGCCATGTTTTTTGTCGAATCGAAATAAAATGAGCAATCTTTGTAAAAGACCTTAAGTGCATCAATCCTGTAAAAATTGGTTGAATTTGCTTCAGCAGTTTCAGAGGAGTTGATGAAAATGCGATTTTTCCCATAGGGTCCTATGTTAAATCTAAGTTCCGCGCTGGCGGCCACGGTTTTTATCGGATCGGAACGAAATGAGCAATCTTTGTAAAGGACCTTCCATACATCATTCCTGTAAAGTTTGGTTGAATTTGCTTCAGTGGTTTAAGAGCAGAAGATGAAAATGTGAATTTCCCATAGGGCCAATGTTAAACCTAAGTTCCGCGCTGGTGGCCATGTTTTTTGTCGGATCGGAACAAAATGACCAATCATTGTAAAAGACCTTCCATACGCCATTCCTGTAAAGTTTGGTTGAATTTGCTTAAGCTGTTTCAGAGCAGAAATTTCCCATAGGGCCAATGTTAAACTAAGTTCCGTGCTGGCGGCCATGTTTTTTGTCGAATCGAAATAAAATGAGCAATCTTTGTAAAAGACCTTAAGTGCATCAATCCTGTAAAGTTTGGTTGAATTTGCTTCAGCAGTTTCAGAGGAGTTGATGAAAATGCGATTTTTCCCATAGGATCCAATGTTAAATCTAAGTTCCATGCTGGCGGCCATGTTTTTTGTCGGATCGGAACGAAATGAGCAATCTTTGTAAAGGACCTTCCATATATCATTCCTGCAAAGTTTGGTTGAATTTGCTTCAGTAGTTTCAGAGGAGAAGATGAAAAGGTGAAAAGTTTAACGGACGGACGCCAAGTGATGGAAATAGCTCGCACTGACCCTTTGGGTCAGGTGAGCTTAAAAGTTGTAGCATTGTACCGATAGTTACGTAAGAAAAAAGTAGCATTAACGGAGAAAAATTTTAACTCTTACGGAAAAAAGTCGTCTCTGATCAATGATTAATTTTACAGGTCGTAAAACTTATACTTATGTTATTGTTGATAGATGTCCTAGTTTTGTATCACGAATTAGAATGGTATAAACATGTTATTCTACAGAAAAACAAGATTTACAACATGTGCTTTCAATTAATGATATCAAACATTACATGAAATATAGATATATGTTTATGTAGTATCAATATTATGCATTAAGATTTAACACATAATTTGAATAATTTCTATTGACATGCCGAGAATCAAGCTTCATGTCCTTCCAAAATATTAATATTGTCGTAAATTTCCCACAAGTCTCTCTGCGTACGGTACAAAATCATGACGGGAACGGTAGAAAATATATTTGTCGATTCGCACTTTGGATAGAGTGATTTCTCTTCGGTGCAAATCAAATAAAAAAATTTGGAAATCCATAATCCAAAATATGTGTAAAATCTAAGATAAAACAAATTACAAGTAAGAGCCTAACTCAGCTATTGACAGAGCTATGAATGAGGGGGATAATCCTTATTTTTAAACAAAATTTTCCTAAATTTAGATATTGAAAGTTTAAAAAAAAAACGGTTATAGGGATCTGAGAAGAAATTGACAGTTTCGTACTAAGTTATAAGTATTTTCACTTCATTCTATCAGGAAAATTGGCGTTCGCACTATTGCACTTAAGCCAGGTGTTCGCACTATTGCACTTACGCCATGTGTTCGCACTATTGCACTTACGCCAGTAGCTCTATGCGTATATTTGTATGACATAATATAATTGGAACAGTATGAGGCCTAGGCATATTGTTGTTTTGATCAAGAAAAAAAAATAATTTAAAACCACCATGTAGATGGAATATTGTGTTGTTAAAAGGTATTCACAAGATAAGTTGACAAATGAACTGAAGATATTTAATTTTAAATTTTAATAGCGAACTTAGAGACACTATGGTTACATATAATATACCCGGAAAACTTTATTCACCAAGTTTTCGCACCTGCTTTCATGCTCGCAAAGTAAAAGTGGCTTCTTTGTATCTTATGAACGTACGTTTGAAATAAGTTACCTTAGGTTTTCTTGCATTGCGTTTTCTTTTGCCTCCGCAACTATCGTGACAGTTCATCTCACAAACTGCCATTGGCATGCATTCAACTTCGCATGTGCATTCATATCTTGCTGAATGATATTCTTTCGTTCGTGAGCTACTTCCGAACCACCCTGCTTGTACTTGATAAACTATGGAACAAGCTATAACCATTATCAATATGGATGTGTTCATGATGGTATAATTCTAAAATAAAAGATTGATTGCTAAGCGTCTGCTTTGCATCATTTAGTCAAATCAGTAGAAGTTTTGTATATATTTCTGTTTTGGGTTTGTAATAAGGTTTTTATTAGTCTCTGGCATTTGAGAAAAATGCTATCCGCAAAAAAAAAACGTGAACTATGAAGATAATTGGGAAAATTTATTTTCTTTGAAATGATATTTATTATCGTAAACATGTAAGTTTTTGTGGTTTTGTGCACCCGGAAATATAAAATTGCATCCCTTAATGAAGAAGTCATGCGACGAAATAAATGGCATACACCGGAAAAGGACAATACCAAACTGGACCGCTTACACACAAGTCAAAATAGTTTGTTGAAGGGATTTTGTCCTTTGCAAACTTCCCAAACGTATGTGCACAGTCGGTCAACACCAAAAAAATGAGGTACCCGTTATCCATGTACAAATGTAGCTGTATCCTCCGTAGGTCTATCGAGTGTATCTAATATATATATATAACATATCTGCTATTTCATACTTTTCTTAAGATTATTCCCTTTATGAGGAAATAGCTCTACCAAAAGGCGATCCCATTTAGAACAGTACAAATTTCCAACTATTTGGTTCATTCTACTTGCTATAATAGACCAATTCCGAGTTCTGGTATTTAGATTCACCCGCTGTTGTTTGTCCGCCCTACGTCACAAACGTGTCCGCCCCCTGTGACCAAGAATGTACGTCAACAATATAGTTTCATGACGTTTAAGGCTTTATGACGTAACGTTTTCTATACTGTGACATGGTTTGGTAAATCCTTATACTAGAGCTCGGATATGGTCTATTGCTACTACCAAAATATACTTTAAAGGAATTGCAATCATCTTTCTATAAAAAAAATCTTAGCTCCTTTAAAGAATAGTGCCAATGTTATAATACTACATATACCTTGCAGAGAATTTACAAACGTTACCAATAACTGCTGGTCAGTCAGATAATTTGCTTCAGAACTAATGAGCTTTTAAAATTATTGCTATTCATTATCTGGTACGTACTGCAACAGATTGTGTCTTACTTATAAATTTCAAAGAATTAAAAATATGTGGAAATCTGTGACCAAAATAAGTTTTCAAATATAGTAATCGACACGTTTAAAATACCAAGTATTATCAATTTCAAAATTTTGTGGACAGAACAGAAATGAGTCAATAATATAATAATAAAAAGTTAATTGAAAGATGGCATCGAAATGCCGCCACCAGTTTTTGATTTAAACAGTTTTTACTTTATATTCTTTGACTACTTTTTTCGGGAGTTTTTTTCTTTTTGTTTGGGAGCGACGGTATATTTTTATATTTCTAAGATAAATTGTGGCCAAAATCAAATATACTTTTTAACATAATCTATATATATATAACATATTCGTATGAAAAAGAAAGGAAATGGGGTAAATGTCAAGGAGACAACATCCCATATTCAGGTTAAAACTATTAAAAAAACAAAGCATCTAGGGGTCACCGTACGGTCTTCAATTCGTGTTAATAGATGATTTGAAGGGTGTAATTCCTTTACGATTGGACCAAAGATTTCGGACAGCTAAATAACGTAGGAAAACGAAAAAGATAATTTTGTCCATCTTCTAACCTTGTGCAGAAAAGCATGTTATGCAATGACATATCAAAGTAACAAAAACTCTTCGTGTCTGTATGATTACCAAATTTTCAATCCTACATTTGATTTAAAACCCAACTGCAATTTAGTGTGACCAAAATCATTTGTGCCTTCGCGCGTTTTGAACCGTTTCTGCAACATTTATACGGCATTTTTTCCCGCAGATGGCCTTATTCGGAACACTTACTGAAAGTTTCAATAAATAATTCTTAGTTTTTGGTATTTTTTAAACATCGTTGCATGAAAATAATTTTATGTAATGTTGGCTCTACTCTATGATTGAAATTTTAGCGATTTGAAAAGACATATAAATTGAGATATACATGTTACTTAACTATGGTGCGGTCAGTTATTTTGGCAAAAAAAACCGTCACAGATTGGATGAATTTTGCCGAAATCTACGTGATTTATTGATTATAGTTAGAGTGTAACGTCCAATGAGCAATATTTCAAATTTATCATGACGAGAACATGTTAATCAATTCAAAAAATTATCTGTAAGAGATGAAAGTAATTAAGGTGGAAGAGACAACTGGAACAAGTTTTCAATTGGAGAAACAGAGCCAGGAATTTAATAAGAAAAAGAAGGGAAACGGGGAATGTGTCAAAGAGACAACGACCCTAAGGGGAGCAATAACAACTCAAAGCCACCATAAGATCTTCAATGAACGGTGAGGAAACCCCACACCCAACGGTAGGTCGGAGTTGGCCCCTAAATAAAAGAGTAATCAAGTTTAGCGAAATAAGCATCTTCCTAGACTCCGATAGACATTTTTAAGCCTTTTTTAACGACCCCCAGTTAGTCGGCTCTTAGGGCGTGTCGTTTCCCAGTATAATTCGCGGTCAGGCTTTCGGTATTATGACTTGACTATCCAGCTTTGACAGAGAAATAGAACATTTATAAAATTCAAAATTTTTTGACTATTGTTAACTAAATCCATATTCTTTCAATATTTTAACAGACGTGAAATAAGAATTAAAAATCTACAAGAACAGAAAAAGTTTTTTTTTCTTTTTTTTGGATATAATTTGACTTTCCATTTAATTTTTTAATTTATAAATAGTTTGTTGTATTCTTGTAAAAAGGACATTCGTATTATTAACATTTGATTGTGAAAAAAAGTAGTATAGTTAAGGTCAGAATTTGGTTTTGATAATATCATACAGCTTGAATGACATAAAATTCCAATAATTCATTTGATCGCCCTCCAATCTGACAATTATTAGAATACCTGGTTGAAATAGATACGTTTCCAATCTGTTACAAATCACGTTACTCAATCAAGATATCATTTAAAATTAAGATATGTACTTTTTGTACTAATTGATTGACGGATGTGGTGATCATAATAACTCATTCAGTTATTCGGGCTAGAGGAGCTTAAACCTGAATCAAAAGCTAGCAAAATTGATAATGGCTCCCTTAGGGCCTCTTGTTTCTCAAAATCGATCCATGCTGCTTAATATCTATTGACGTAGTTCAGCTTAAAGAAAGGGGAAAATGCCAGAAACTTTCTATTTTTAACCGTAAAAATGTAGTTTTGAACATTTTCATTAATTGATCATTTTCATCTAAATCATACTTTTTATAGATTTTTATACATTTTGAAATATTGAAAAAAGGTATAAAACGATAAAAACACTGGGACAAAAAAGGTCGGGCAACTTCAACATAGTTACCTAAAATATAGCCCCTGATATGCTGTACAGTTAATACTAGAAATTTTTCAGAAATGTTCAGTATCGTTAGACATCCACGACTTTATATAAAATGCAGTCCTTCACATGCAGAATATTTGTTTGTAAACTGAAACCTAACTCTCATATAGTGACTGAAATATAATACAGAGCAAGAAAAAAATGCAAACATTTTATAAAAATAAAAATGGTATAGTTGGCTACGATTAAAACGTAAAAAAACATAAAAATATACAAATTAAAAAACACATAAAAATGACAAATATGCAAAAAGGGGATATTTTTTGCATTTTGTCATTTTTTATGTGTTTTTTAATTTGTATATTTTTATGTTTTTTACCTTTTAATCGTGGTCAAATCCCCTTTTTGCATTTTTGTCATTTTTATGTGTTTTTTAATTTGTATATTTTTATGTTTTTTACCTTTTAATCGTGGCCAACTATACCATTTTTATTTTTTCCATAGTTAATTCGTGGTCATCGCACAACATATATATTGTTATGGTTTTATCAAAATGGTCAATCATATGAGAACTCATCGCATAACTTGAATCTTCCTATGTGTGGTTCTTAAAATGTTTAACATATTTGCAGTCTAAAACTTAACATTCATATGAAATAGTGTTATAATGCAAAACTTAAAAATACTAAAACATTGACAGCGAAAGATCAATTACTCGTACTTGCAGGATGGATAAAGTAATATGTTAAGTATCTAAATTTAAAAGCTTTCTCTTATTACTTCTCCTACACCAGGCTAAAGGCAAAAATGTGAAAAAAACTTCCAAGACTTTTTTACCGAATTTTAAAAATGGAAATGTAGGTTGACTCTTTCATCCTGATCATTTGTAAGCTGTGGGAATTTTATTATCTGTAATGGTTTGCGAATGACACGTCATAAAGAGATATTCTACCTCTATTTTCTATTTTTGTTGCCATGTTGTTTACTCGTCGGACTTATTGAGTGCAATATTTGAAATATACAGTCCGCCAAAAGTTAAGCATCACCTAACTTTTTACATATTCATCATTTTTGAAGCTGAATGGAGGTGAGTGTACTACGAATGAAATAATTTTGATATTTGGATGTCAAACTTTAATCGTGTATCATATTGTTGTCTTTAGGTGAAAAGTTATGAAATTATGCACAACCTAATTTTATGAAAAAAAATGTGGTATCTTTGACCAGGAAAATAAGTTTCAATTCATTGCATGAACTCTTATTGAAGATCGTTGTTGTTAGTGTTGATACAAAGGTAAGACACCAATTAACATTCCTAATTGTGTTTTAGGTGACAGTTGTATGTTTGAATACAGGGGAGATAATCCAATTTTACGACATTTTAAAAGATTGATTTCAACTAATGTGACGAAATGTGAAAACAAAACAATTTCTTTGCTATATTTTGCCATTAAATTATTGTTCTGTCAATGTTCAGGCCATTTTTAAGACAGGCATTTTAAAGTAATTGCCCCTCGTATGATTCAGAAAAAGTTTAGTATATACTCGCAAAGGAAGTTAAAGAGGAAAAGATCTTTGAAAAGTTTAGGAAGAACAAAGACAGGCATCAAGTGATGACAGTATTTCTCATTGCCTTTTCGGTTGGATTAGCTAAAAATTTGTCATTTGAAACCTAACTGACAGCAAACTTATATGAAGTGGACATACTGGTCGAGTCCCCAAATCTATTGTTAAAAAGTTTGCTTCTATTAAAAAAAGGTTTTGAGAGATCTTTGAATTGTTTTACCAAGGGATCCAATGTCCAATGATGTTTAACTATTTTTTGGCTTGAGATCATCTTTGATAAGACCCGGACTTGCCGAATTCAATTTTTTAGAAGTGTCAACTCAAGTGCCATGTGACTAAATTTGTTCTTTTATGGGCAAGTAGTTTCAGGGATCTTTGAATATGTTTTACAAGTAATAAAATGTTATTATTTGCCACCATCCGAGTTAAAGTTGTCATGTTGTCCTATTTTTTAATGTTTTTATTAAGTTAAAATTTGGTCTAACCTTAGTGTGCACATGGTTTTGAATCATCCGATATCCTATTTATGTTTCACCATTGTTCTTTGATTGATGAGAAATCACTATGTACATTGTAAGTTTTTGAAAGTTAGCCTGTGTAGAGTTTCGGACTTTTTTGTTAATTTTGCGATTTGTGGTTTTATATTTGGCGAGAAAAAAATTATAAGTTACAATCTTGAAAATGCATATTGGCGAGCGGCAATAAGTGCTTAGAATGGGGTATATCTTAAGACGGACAATACCTAAAACAGATCATGCGACAAGTAACAGGATCACATCATTCTAATGAATTTTGGAGCTGTAGTAACAAGAAGGATTAGTGTATTTTAGTGTTGAAATTTCTATTGAAAAATGTGGATTGTAGTCCTTGTCAAAGAGCACCGAGTTTTTATACTATCGTGAGGTTTTTAACAACACAATAGTCATCGAATGCTTTCTTCAATTTCTGCTCAATGTTAAGCATGTAGTGCCTGGGGTTTTGGCGTTCTTTGGATAGCATAATGGACGACCGGCTTTTCCTACACTCCGAGTTCGGAAGCCTGATGTAGTTAATTGAAACCAATCTAACGGGCTTTGTGTTTTTAGGGAATGTCAATGGGAAGTTGGATGACAAAGTTCCAACCCTTTGATTTTTATGTTTTAACGTAGTTCACCTGGACGGGACGGGGACTAGTGACACAATTTCTGATGCTGCCTGTATAAAAAAAGTTAAAAGTTTACGTGTTGCCATCGCAGTATCAAATACGGAGTTCAACAGTAAATTAGTTCTAGTTGTCCCTTCTCATAAAAATATATTTAGTTACTCCAATATTTTTTTTGAAAGATAATGAAATTTATTGACTGATTGATAAGTTGAAGTTTAATGTCCAGTGAGCAATATTTCAGCTATATTAGGACGAGAACAATTTAATCAATTCAAAAAATATATAAGTAAGAGAAGAAAGAAACAAGGTGGAAGGGACGAGTTTTGATTGCCACTGGAAAAGGGGAGAAATTGATAGGGGCAGAAAATATAGTCTTCTATACAAGTTCCAGTGACTCTACTCAGGAAACCGATTCAGGTGCCGGGACAATAAAATCAAGGGGAAAAAGCAACGTGGCATTTTTCTTGTCATATTAGACTGAGTAATTGTTGGTGATGTCAGGATAGACTTAATTGTAAAAAAAATTGTCGAAGAGCTGTAAGAAAATATGAACTTTCCCAGAATGAATTATTATGTCGTGAAATCAGAATTAACATAGAATTTCAGACAGAACTAGATCCCTTCGCATGTCAAGCTGTTGCAATAACATACTTGCATATTGAAAACTGGTCGTGTTTCTGGTCAGTTTAGGAAAAGGAGATTTCCATACTCACAGAAAGAAAAAAAGGAAACGAGAAAGAAAACTCGGTAGGGCAAATTGTGAAACTGGTTTCATAATGTTTTAAAGAGCACACTACAAATCTGGTATTACACGAGCATATTCATGAGCAATGCAGCGCGATCACCTTTTTTATTTCAAAACTTACAATATCTTAATTTCGGTAGCCCGTTTAGACCCAATTGTTCGTTTGTTTGGTATCAGCTTTTATAAATCTTTCAGTTAATGGCTTTAAAAATATTCTGTTTTGATCTGCGGTAAATATACGTTAATTGTTGAAAAGGTCATATGTGTTATGGTCTCGTGTTCATTTACTTCAGATCTTTCGTAAAATATTCAGAAATTGAATTTCAGTAACTTCGGTTAATGCATTTATTATTCACAGAGTCAAAATCATCTAACATTGATTCTTGACTTTTCAGGATTGCATCATGCACAAAGCTAGTTATTATCACTAAAATACTTATCTATGATATGTTAAGCACAAGTCGATACCGACACCATGATTTGACAGATTGTTATGCTTTATTTCACTTTACCATGTAAGTAAATACTAAAGTTACTGGAAACTGAGATCCTGCAGATACATTTGTAGCTCTTTCGACAATTTGTATGTCTCTTCTTTCGACAATTTGTATGTCTTTTCTTTCGACAATTTGTATGTCTCTTCTTTTGACAATTTGTATGTCTCTTCTTTCGACAATTTGTATGTCTCTTCTTTCGACAATTTGTATGTCTCTTCAGTGCTTAACAAATCAAAACATTTGGTTTACGACGGACAAAGACTGACACCAAGTAATGGCAATAACTCACATGCCTCTTCGATCAGATTAGATAATTTCTGTCGTTGCAAAGAGTAGCATGGAACAACCGCAGCACATTAATTATTATCAGTATTCTCGGGCGATTGATAGTGAACATAACGAAGTTAAAGATTCAGTAGGTTTTGACATAACATTGTGCTGGACATATTGACTTCCGCAAATATTACCTTAAAAATTTGACACGAGAAACACATTTGCCGAATTTTACATGCATCAAAACAGAGCCTATATTCGTTCGACCTGCTTTCCATAACAAAGTCTAACTTTTTATTGAAGTATGACTGATGCAGCCATCATGGCTGTTGGCTTTGCTCTTTGTATTCAATTCCAAAATTGTCCTGTAACTATTCAACCAAAATAAATTTAAACGGAGCAAGAAAGTGGTTTCGTAACATTGGCTTAGTAGTTTCGGAGATCTTTGAATGTATGGTGTTATGTCAAAGCTCCTCACTGGTAATCATATTGGATGGATATAAAAAATTGGATAACAGGAAACACCTACAACGGCTGAAAATAATAACTAAATGCCACAATTTGGCAGGGAATTACACAGGAAAACACGAATAAGACAAAAGACAAACGTAGACAACGATAGGAACTCGGGACAGCCGAACATGGTACCGGTACTATCAAAAGCCAGCGGTAGGGTTAAACCAGTTTGTGGGTACCCAAACCTCCCCTTTATCTGTCCCGTTTCCCTATAGTATAAAAAACATACGAATTAAACCCAATACAGGTAGACAACTAACTCCATAACCACGATCTTGAAAGGAGAGAAAAAGACAATAAGTAACTGCTGGCTAGCTCAAGTAGCCTAGTCTGCTGGTAGAACACTGTCGCACTATGGAAGAAAAATAAAACTCAAAACTTCCCCACAAGTTTTGTCAAGAATCATCATAAATTTCAGAAGACATCGGCAGTATCAGTGAGAGGCCAGTTTGTGTGCAAAATTTTTGGGTCACTGGGTCTCAAAGATAATTTAACGGATGCAAGCAGAATATCTTGTCGATATCCCCTATTACGTAAATAATGTAAGTTAATACCCAGTTTTTATAGGCTTTTCATCAATTTCTGGCATTATGTAACATCATTACCGTAACGAGGATTACAAATGCTCTTAGTAATAAGCTGTTTACGAGTAACGCCATATATAGATATCAAATGTTCATATCTAATATAAAACTTCTTTAATGTATTCGAATTTATGAAATCTGTAACCCTGTTGTAAATGTTCGGCTGTGATAGTAAGGTTACGTTCAATAAAATCATCAAGAGTAGAACAAAGTCTGAATCTACTGGTCAATTCCTAAACATTAATGTTACAGTTTACTTCTAATTGCCGAAAAACTTTGCACTGCCTCACTATAAGGTCCAATGTTTGACTATATGAAAGCATTTTTCCCGCGTAAGACCATATTTGATAGGAAACAATTCTTTGAAAGTGTATACCTTATTGGCATGGAACAAACTTTGTTTCTTGCTGGATAAGATTTTCTAGGGATTTTTAGATGTGTGTTTTCCTAGTTATAAATGTGATTATTTGCCGGCATCAAAGTGAAATTGGTAACGTTGACCCAATTTAAATGGTTTTGTATACTGTGAAAAACGTTGGTCTGTCTCTTGTGGGTACATATTCTGGAATCCGGGTATTTTCCATCTATGTTTTTTCTCTAACCAAGTTTCTTACAAATCATTGTATAAGTAAGATTGTATGTCTATACCCAATTGTGTAAGTTTTAGTATTTTTTGGATTTGAGTGTAAATTTTGCCATTTGTGGTTTTTATATTAGTTGACAATTATTTAACGTAACAATTTTGAGAATTTAGATGTGTGAGCGACAATTTAATGGTCCAAAACTAAACAATGAGTGCTTAGAGCGTTGTGTCTCTCGGAACATACCAATATTTTAAGCCATATCATGTAGTATGTCCGGTCATTCGGATCACTTGTCAACTTGATGAGTGCCCTGTGTTTGTCTATATGTTGTAGTTGTCCACTAGCTTAAGACACTAAAGTTCGCACAACGAAATTTGCCGCAGCTTAAATCGCTGTAGCTATTTTGTTTTAAATAAGACCCTTATAATACATATATGTATCATTTTCTAATTTTTTGCCGCTACTCTTGATATATTTACCGAAATAATCAAAATTCAAATAAAAATATTTTCCATAGACCTTCATGTTAATTTCACTCAAATTTTTAAGAAATTCGATGTGGGAGTATATGATGAATGATTTACGCAAACCAACGAAAAGACACCAAATGAATTGCCGATGGATTACTTATTTGCATATAGGGTGCTTGTTTGTTGTTTATTCGGGTGGCCAATGAACAAATATAATTTTTATTTGTTTACTAATTTACATAAAAATGTTTGATTAAATCTGAGAATAAAATTTGCAGAACCAATATCTAGTTGCCAATTTACTTTTATTAAAATGAATTTGTTTACAGGTTAAAAGTTTTTGTTGACACTTTGTAAAGTAATTACATAATTAATTATTTGTTTCGTAATCGAGATTAACTCCCGACCCACGTGTTTTGGTTAATCGATAGACCCGAGGGTATTATAACAATAAATACAGGTGTTGAATTAACCAGGTGTACTCCCTCTGTTTTCGACTCAATTTTTCTGTTAAAATAACATAGAAGGGTAATGGAAAACTTTTTAACCCTTTGTTGTAAAATTATGGTAATGCATGGCATGAAGCGGCAAAAAATTAGCTTTCCATTGGTATATGCCATGTCATCCTTTAACATTTACTTAAAGAGATATTTGGAGAAAAGTCGCGGCAAATTTCGTTGTGGCTACTTTAGTCCTTTTGTCGGGCAAAGGATGACAGTAATTGTAAGAGCACTTTGCCAGTTTAATTGATGTTTGTTGACAATCCCGCACCCATGACCAAGAAAGACATGGATGTAGCGTTGCTCGACAATTAGCAAAGAATTCCGCTTAAACCGGTGCTAGGGGCCGTCTTGAACTTACTATGAGGTATGAGCAAAGCTCATTGTTGAAGGCCTCATGGTGACTTCAAGATGAAGAACAACAATAAAAGCGTTGTTCCTTTGCTTGTTTTTTACCATGTATTTGTAGAGACTTTGTCTCATGTGCATTTACTCCATATCCTTTTATTCACCATGTAGTATGAAGGATAGGTGTTGTAATTTCTATTGAAGAATTGTCGAACTTTGTACTTTTCAAAGTGAACCGAGAAATTTTCATTTCCCCATAAGTTTTTTAACCATACTCAAGGTACTTTATGCTCCCTACAATTGCTTGCTGTAATATCAAACGTCAAGTTCTTGGAGATTGGTGTCCTGGAATAGCCACATAATTGACGTCTAGTTTCCACTAAATATCAATTTCCAAATCAGTTAAACAATTTTCTCTAATTTCTAGCAAATATAAATACCTCCTGACAAGTTGGTTATCGAAATGATAATCAACATGGGTATTATTTGATCTCAGTTGGCGATTGGTCAATCATGTAAATGTGTCCTGTCAGTTTCTAGAAATAGTACAACTTGATGTTGATGAAATTAACACCTGCATCATTGTCTAGCGAAACGTTTTTTGCATTTTTATGACTAAGATAACTCAATTTATTGATAATTTGACATTTTTATCAAAAATATTATATTCAACACCCCTTTCAATGAATGGCGCAATGATACACATAGCAACAATGATAGCATCAAAATGGTGGCATACTTGAGACTGGAGGCTACGGAGATCGCTTTACTTCAAATAAATTGAGTAGAAATTAGAGAAACACTCTCTAACATTGTTTTCCGGTTTATTACGATAATTCCTCACATCTCGATAGTTAAATTTTCACATTTTAAAGTTCTCGGGTAAACCTCGAACTTTAAAATGTGAAATTTAACCATCTCGATGTGAGAAATATACGTAATAAACTGGAAACAATGTTAGAGACTATATATACCAGACTCGATATCAATAGGACATTGAACAGTAGAGGTCATTCCACTGATACTTGGTTTACCATTGTTCGTGTGGACCAGGCGAAGGCATGCGACACATTTCACTGGCAGAATGACTGGTGCCACGCGTGGAGCAGATCATGCTTACCCTTCCGGGCACCTGATGATACCTCAGTTTTTATACGGGTTCACACTGCTAGTGCTTTAGTTTTGTGGCGTTCTTGTTCATTTTTGTTTATTTGTTTTGTCTTTGTCATACTATATGAATTTGTGTTGCTGTCAATTGCCGTGATTTTTGATTTTTGATTTTAGAATTTCCCCTTTCCTCGTTCTTGCTTCGGTTTTCGTTTGCCGATGTATTGCTCACTTAAAACAGAGAGTGTTGTCATTGCAATATAAAACAGAAAGATTCAACAGTGAATTAGTTTATTGTCACAGACGAGTTTTCCTTTCTTAATAAAATACGTAAGGTTGTTTGGAAAAAGTCTCAATACGGTTAATCAAGGGGATAAAGGTTACCATTTTTTCTCGTCACATTACACATAGTAAATTATGCTAGTTTCAAGGTTTTCCAATATGTAAAAATTGATTGCACTAATTTTCAAATTGTTGAACAGATGTTCATATCATATGAGCATGTCATGTAATCGGAATTCTCATAAATAGTTTATAGGATTTCAGACAGAACTGGTTCTCCTTGCACGCCAAGCTGTAAAAATAACACACACACTCAGGTAGGTTCAGAACTGGCCGAATTTTTGGTCAAGATGAAAACGAAATTTCCACAGACAGAGAAAACTCAATCATACCAGAAACAGAACAAGTGTAATAATGGTAACGATTTTGTCTTAACAGAGCACACTTGAAATATTTTTATATATATTATGATTCAGGGTGTCAAAATCATCCACAATGGGACTGTTTCATAACGCACACTTAGCTCCCCTCATCACTTACTGGTGAGTTCCGGGTGACATTTGGGACTGACATTTATTTTCATAAGACTGTCGCGCTACATCAAAATACAACAATGGCGTTTTTTTAGTTCATGAATTGCAAGCACACCCCTCAAATGTACTATACATGTGATCTTTTATTTAGTTGTAGACCCAATGAATAAACATAAAACTTTCTTGTTATACAGAAACGCAACTACATTCATAAGTCTGATTACTTTCTATTGAATACCTACATGTATGTCATATTTATCGCCTAATCTCAGACACTTTCAAATTTTCATTTCATTTTTTTCACAATTCTTCTGTACATCTATGATGTTCAAATTAATACGTCAAATTGTAAAGACGATATGGTTACAAGAAGTCTTTAGTAATTTAGTGTCCATTTTAAGTAGATCGACACAAATACACGGCGCATTCGATTGGCGCATTTTCGAAACACACATCGGACGCGGAATTGACTTGATTTTCAAGCCAGAATATTCCTTATTTGGCCTTTTCATTGTGACGTCATAATAGATTTGCATGCATTTTCCCGCGAATTACCTCCCTTTTCCCGTGAATATAGTCTAATTCATAAACTATATAAAATATCTCCCTTAATCAAACGGTGACATACTGATTTTTTAAACTCAACATACAGCTGAAGTATATACCTCTGAAATGTCAAAAAAATTTAAAAAAATCTATCTGATATTGATTTCATATGACAGCTAAACAAGGAACATTGTAGGATTCACACGGCGGGCAAAAGAAAATTGAGTATGCAAACAATTGGTATTTTAATTCCTTTCATCTTTGGTCCATAAACGTAAGTCCGAAGTTCGATTCTCTACAAAGAGATACATAGATTTCATAAGCATAAAATAAATAACAGATATTATTAGCATAAATTAAATACAACATATAATCATAAGCATATAATAAATGTAACATATAGTCATAAGCAAATAATAAATGCAACATATAGTGAGCATAAATTAAGTACAACATAGATGTGTTTATAAATTCATAAGTCCGTCAGAATATAAACAATATTCATAAATGACTACGCAATATCAATAGCTTTGGATCTTTAAAGTTTACTGTTCAACAAATTAAACTAGTAAATAAATGTAATTACTGTACGTAAATATTGAATACACATGTAAATCTACCTTGACTTGAACAAATAAATGTTATAGACGAAAATAAATAAAAGAAATTTTACCAACTATAATCTTCTGTGCATTTACGTGCAAATCCTAAATTGTAGTGAAGACGCCCAGTTTTGGTCATAACGTAGCGTCACAAGAGAACAATACAAACGGCAAACAAAATGAACAATTTAGCGCCGTTATTTACAAACACTGGTATAACGTTAGAGTGCAATGTGTATTGCAATTAAAGACACTGTCATAAATAAAAGAAACATTCTCATAAATAAAGCAACATTCTCATAAATAAAAACATTGTCATAAATATTTTACTTATATAAACAATTGTATAAAATAGTTACAATGAAAATAAAACCTTTTAAAGAACTACTTGTACTTTACAAACATGTTTTCAAATTTCCCTATATATTCTTTGTAAAGTTCGACGAAAAATACTGAATTTGGCCTGATTTTTAAAGCCTAATAACAGGAAAAGATGATCGGTGACATATCATTTTTATTTTATTTTTTGAAAAAAATGGTCTAAGACGTACAAAATATCTTAAGATAAAAACAAATCTGTCTGATATTTGTATTAAGCTCGAACTACCTGAGAAAAATAAATTGCCAAGTTTAATCATGTTACCCGTTTTGTTATTGTGTTTTAAGTTTTATCAAAATAATACCCAACATATGATTCAAGGTTTAGAATTTTACATCTATAGGTATGAAACAGAAAGGAAATGGGGTAAATGTCAAGCAGACAACATTCCCTCTCCAGGTAAAAATGACCAAAAACAAAGCATCTAGAGGTCACCGTACGGTCTCCAAGACAGTGAAAAACCTCACACCATATAGAAAGCCCTAAATGGCCACCAAAAAGTAAAAAAAGTGAATGCATCAATGGAAAAAAAATAACATCCAATAACCCGATTTCCAAAAAAAAAACTTAAATTTTATAAGAAGACAAGGACAAGCAAATAACCAACATATTCCTGACTTGGGACAGGCGCAAAAATTGCGATGGGGTTAAAATCGTTTTGTTGGATCCAAACCCTCCCCTATATGTGGTGAATAAAAAATAAATACAGAAAAAGACTCGCAGTAAAAATCCATATAAAAACAGACTGCTTTGAGAAAACAAAAAATGTTAGAGACAAGGAAAGGGGGACCTTGGATATTCTTTGTGTCCGATTTCGCCACTATTAATATTTGTGTTCTTAACTTAATTCTATTTGACCAAACTTTATTTCAGTCACAGTATTATATAACATGTATATAAATCAGCCTTCAAGGCGTTTGTAAATCATCTGGCCAAATAGGAAAATTTCCCTCTCATATTTCCATTGAGCACACTATATATTGTAAAGGTCAACCAAGTGGCAAAACTTTCAGTGAATCAAAGTCAAGCTTTAACACCCACGCTTACATTCCGTTACCTTAAAAAGACTAAATAGTGTATACATATCAAACGGAAAAGGTTACAATTGTATACAATGTGTCTTTTTAACGACAGTAGATCCGTTTTAGAATGTAAGCTTGGGGTGTATACTTTGACTTCTGTTCAGTTTAACTTTTGCCACTTGGTTGACCGTAGCAATATATGTTAATGAAATAGTCAAGAGATGTTCCGAATAAATAAAGTTTTATTAGAGAATGGTCCAAATGCCAGATGGCAATGATCTTGGAAATTTGCTAAAGAATGGGACTGCTGTTCTTTCATTGCAGGAATAAAGCATTGTGACCAAAATCTTAATTCAGTAAACAGTAGCTTGTTTGTTTTAAACACCGTCCTTTCACTTGTTAAATCAGATTTCAACATTTGAATTTCCTATACAGCCACCCTATTCATATTTTTACTCTCTCTAAAATGTCATTTGAGTAATTGTTATATTTGTAATCGTTGCGTTTTCAGTATTAAATATTTGTTTGTTTTTTTTTGTTTGTTTGTTTTTGTTTTTGTTTTTTGCAATGTCCGAATGAAAAGATTATCGGTTAATACTACTGGATGTCGCGCTGGGTTAATATCGGAATGTGTTTTCAATGTATCTTGTAATACACCCTATGTGTGGACGAGGTCAAAAGCTATTTATCCAAACCTTCATTTATGATAAAAATTCACAGAAAACAAATTACCGATCACATTTACATCTATGATACATGTACAGATGTTCTGTCAATCATTTTGATTATTTAATTAATTTGATACCAATAAAATTGTAAACAGAGTTGCACGGAAAATTTTTCCTTTCACTAGTGACAATAAAAATTATTTGACTGAGAAAACTGCTATTTGTAAACAATGTGCTTGATTTGGTCTAATTACAATTTTCAAAATACCCCATCATTCAGCAAGTTACATATGTGCATTTGCCACAATACTTTGTATGAGCATATATTTGGAATTTTTGCTATTAAGATTGTGATGTTGACCAATTAAACCAGACACAACATTAACTGTGCTAAAGATACACATGTACCAGTGTACAATTGAATGCATAAATTGAACTACCAAACTTCTGTTTTGAAACCTTGTACGCTATATGATTGAAAAGTTTTTCACTCCTTGGACCTTCACTCCTTATATAGTAATTTGGACCTGTAGTTCATTAATTTCGCTCTTCATCATGAACAGTACATTGTTTGTGTTTAGTGTACTAGTTTTATTGAATGCAAAAAGACGATCGGGATTCCTTATTTTATCTTTCCACTTTTTTAATGGTCGTTTCCACAGCACTGAAGAAGAAATGAAAATTTAGTGCCGAAATAAGAAGAGACTTTTCCAGCAATATTTTACGCTATCAAAGATTGAAAAAATACCGGTACTAATTGCATCTTTGATTCATATTTGTTCCGTTTATAGCACAAGCTTATCTTTCATAAATATCAAATGTAACTTGGTTTTATTAAATTCTTACATTGTGTACTTTATGAGTTTTACGTTTGTTAAGGTCTATGCTTTGTTGATGATTTTTAAGTAGGGTTGGGGCTTTGTTGGTTTGTTTGATTTGCGACGTTTAACTTCGTAGAACTTATACGAACAAGAGGATCTCAAGGGCCTGTATCGCTCACCTGGGTCATGGTTGACAGAGACAGATGAATGGTATTTCCAATAAGGTCCATAGTTTAAGCAATGTTCACTTCTAGAAGCAACCTTGGATTGGAATTTAAAATTTAGCAGAATGTATTTTTCTCAATTTCAGTTTTCTTGTTTGGTGTCAATGGCAACTGAAAGCTCCACCATCCATTATAACCCATATCAGACCTCCATTCAAAAAAAAAAAAAATGGGCAGGGGTTCCCCTTATAATCTATATAATACATATTGCTGAAATTAAATACATTTTGAGCCCCTTTAAAAATGGGCAGAGGTTGCCCTTACAATCTAGTTTATACATATTGCTAAAACTGTAAATAAAATATGTAGCGGTATACTTTTTTCAAAATTTTCAGTTTTCTTGTCTGGTTTCCATGGCAACTAAGAGCTCCTCCATCAATAACAACCTATGTCAGACCACAATTCAAAAGATTTTTGGGCAGGGATTCCCCTTATATTCAAAGTAATACATATTGCTGAAATCAAAGCATTCAGAGACCCTTTTAAAAAAAGAAAAGTGGTAAAGATTGTCCTCATAAATTGTTGTAATTATAACATGTTTGAAAAGAAAATTAAGTTTATAACCCCCTTAGTTAAGTATCTCCCTTTATAAAATTTTCTTTTTTCATTATATCTATATCTTCAAATTATAGACTCTCCTTAAAAGTGTGTTGATGTACATAATTAGAACTATTTGATATATATATAACAAGTACTAGTAATAAAAAGAATATTTCTGTATGAACAATAAAGCTTTTGAAGCTATTTTGTTATTAAATCATTTTAGGCTTGAATGAGTTTCACATTTAACCGTAGATGTACCCTACTGGCCGCCACCTTGTACTGTAAGGACATAAGGACCTTTCTTGGACAGGACCATCTAACCACAATTGTGACAAAGCTTGGCTCTATAATTGCACTTGACTAGTAGTTTCTGAGAAGGAGATCTTTGAATGTGTTTTTCCATAGGTCCAATGTAAAAACTATGTTCCCCGCTGGCGGCCATCTTGGATGAGATACGGATCTGTCGATACCTTTTATGGATGGGACCATCTAAGGACCATTGTGACTAAGTTTGGTTCTAATTGGATTAGCAGTTTCTGTTAAGATCTTTGAATGTGTTTTCTAATAGGGTCCAATGTTAAACTATGTTCCCCGCTGGCGGCAATCTTGGATGTGGTACGGACCTGTCGGATACCTTTTTGGGAAGGAACAATCTAAGGGCCATTGTGACTAAGTTTGATTGTAATTGGACCAGTAGTTTCTGAGAAAAAGATCTTTGAATATGTTTTCCCCTACGGTCCAATGTTAAAACTATTTTCCCCGCTGGCGGCCATCTTAGATGAGGTACGGACCTGTCCGATACCTTTTTAGGAAGGGACCATCTAAGGACCATTGTGACTAAGTTTGGTTTTAATTGGACCAGTAGTTTCTGCGAAAAAGATCTTTGAATGTGTTTTCCCAAAGGGCCCAATGTTAAAACTATGTTCACCGCCGGATTCCATCTTGGATGAGGTACGGACATGCCAGATACCCTTTTATGGAGGGACCATCTTAGGACCATTGTGACTAAGTTAATTAGACTTTAATTAGACTGGTAGTTTCTGAGAAGATCTTTGAATGTCTTTTCTATGGGGTCCAATGTTAAAACTATGTTCCCCGCTGTCGGCCATCTTGGACGAGGTACGGACTCGCCGTTTACAATTTCTAAAGTGGACTACCAAAGGACTATTGTGACCAAGTTTGGTTCCAATTGGCCCATTGGTTTCTGAGAAGAAGATCTTTGAATGAAAAGTTTACGTCGGACGGACGGACGGACGGACGGACGACGGACGCCATATGGCAAAAGCTCACCCTGGCATAGCCAGGTGAGCTAAAAACTAAATACCAAAGTTACAGTGAAATTATTTTCTGCAATGGCACATTTCGACAACTATTGTCTCTCCAGTGTAGATAAAATCTAAACGTTTGTAAGACGATAAACTCAAAGATATTCAAAAAGTGATAGGGAACAAATAACCAATATGATCAATATGTAAAGCCAAAGTCAGCTAAGGACAGAGGTTTGCATGCTGGAGTTACTTCTTAGTCTCAACAAAATTTACAAATATTTAGAAATTGAAAGGTTCCAAATAGAGTCAGCACCAAAGTACTCGTGGTTACTGTGAATTTTTTTCTACATCTGCACATTTCGGCAACTTATGTCTCTTCGGTGGAGATAAGATTTTAATCTTTTGGAAGACCATTAACTCACAGATGTCAAGAACTGAACGAGCAAAGTGGAGAGTTGTCTTAAAATTGTGAAGGTGGAGAAGCGGAGGCAATACAAAACAAATAAATAAAAAATCACCAGATCGCTACAAAACTTTAACCATACAAGCAGCGTGAACCTCCTCAAATAAGTTCAGGTATCATAAGTGCCTTCGAAATTGTAAGCATGATTTGCTGCACGAGTTAACCCGTCAAACCGGAAATGAAAAGATCAGTGTCATAATCGGTGTTTGTCAGTTCAGGTAATACACTATAGATATATTCCAAATTGTTTGAATAGACACATTGTAGCGATCTGTGAAATCATATGAGGACCGTGAAACTTCTGTAGAGGTTGGATTTTAACTTTGTGTAAATGTTAGTAATAACATAATTACCGAACAGAGTTGTCAAGAGCCGAAGTCCATGAAACAAAAAGACACATCAGGTGGAAACCACCGGAAAAATTGTCTACCGCAGAGGTCCAGACTTGGTACAGGCATTTCAAAACAAACGTTGCGTTAAACCGGTTTTGTGGCAGTGCAACCCCCCCCCTCCATTGCAGTAGTGTCCGGTAGCAACACAACAGCAATTGTATTGAAAGGTTGTAGACACATACAAGAAATGATCACTCCAGTTTAACGAAAAAGATAACCTTGAATCAGAGTTCGGTCCGAAACTTCAATTTTCTACCAGGGGCTGATATCTATGAAAGATTTTTTTAATGATCGTACGAGATGGAATTTTTTGAAGCCATGACTAATAAAGCTGTCACGGAGATAATTATGTCTCGTTAGAAAGTTTCTATAATTTGTGCTAACTTTCGTGTAACGAATGAACTGTGAAAATTACACTCTGTAAGCAGGAGAAGCTAGAATATTACTGTCCATGTTAGGAAAACTGGTAATTTTAAAATTAAAATCGTCCCTTTCGTCTTAATTTTTGAGATGACAATTTTCGTCATTCGAGATGGAAGTTCAAAAAAGATGTCGATCTAGTAGTTTCTGTGGTTACCTTTATTTCTAGTTCTGGTGGATATATTTATAGGATACATTAGGAAAAGATGCGTTATTAATGGAAAGAACATCATCAGTATATCTATTAGTGAGATTGGAGAATCTAGCATCTTTTATTTTATGATCTTTTACGAGTTCCTGAAGAAATTCAGTCTCATAAGAAGATAAAAACAACTCCACGAGTAAAAGAGCACAATTAGTGCCCATTGATATACAGAATTGTTGTTGATAAATAGCACCTCTAAGTTTGACAAATATATTGTCAATAAGAAGATGAAGCGTACTGAACACCTGTTTTTTTTTTGGTTTTTTTTGGTTTTTTTTTATTTTTTATCGTACCTTAGTTTTCGTTTCAAGTCGGTTTTTAAAAAAAATGTTGATTTATAACCTAATACAACATTTTTTAACAGCAAAGTCTTTTTGAATGACACCTTTGATTCGTGATTTAAGTTTATCATGAGGAAGCGTGAGAATGTGTTTGAAAAAATGAACGGGATTTACGATTTTCCAATAAATCCTTCGAATCTTTTAGTATACACATGTGATTTATGTCAACTGTAAAGGAACATATCACACATTTTCACACCATTGGTACATGTATCTCTATTGTCTGCTTGAATACTTGTCCTAAGAGGAAACACTATATACTGGAGATACTCCTTAGTTAAATGAAATTAATTTCGTTATCGACTGGTCAGTTTAGGGACACGCACCGAAGATCTTATCGACTGTGCTGGTTATACACTCAGGGATTAACATTTTTACAAATTTTTGGTTTATGGTCTTCCAAATATTTAGATTCGATCTGCAGTGAAAAGACATAAGATTTCGAAATGGCCATATGTATAAACTAAATTAACAGTAACTTCTGTATTTTGTTGTTAAATACCACTGGGTCGATACATCAGCTGGTGCAGTGTCGGTCCCTGAGGGTATTCACCAATCCAGTATTCATTCGGTGCCGACCCGACAAACGATTTTATTCGGAAATTTTCAATATATAAATTTTAGAAAATTATGCCTTAACTAAGGAGTATCTTCCTCTTGCATAGGTATTTTCTTAGCTGATTTCGAATTTCCATTTTTTTTTTTCTGGTTTATCACTTTTTACAAATTTATGGTTTATGGTCCTCCAAATATTTTGTTTCGATCTGCGCTGAAAAAGGCAAGTTGTCGAATTTGCCATATGCAGAAAGTAAATTTACAGTAACTTCGGTATTTTGTTATCCATCCGGACAGGCATCGAAAATATCGATAATGTAGATAATCTGTGTTGTATGATTTAACCCCTGATATGTTTCTATTAAAGACAGTATAGTTCTTTAGCGGTCATTCAGGTTTTTTTTGTTGTTGTCATGAGTGTCCGTTTAAAAGACATATCTTTTTTTTTTATCTGGCTCCAAAAGTTTGTGGTTAATGAAATACTACTATAGCATTACACAAAGACAGAAATGAATTAACAGTTTATTGAAAACTCTTTTTTTTCTTTTTCAAGACCAATGTTTCCTGAAATGTGAAACAAAAAACAAGTATATATCTACATCACAACGATCACATGTGCTTAAAAATTAAACTTCACCACGATTCGAACAATAGCTTCCAATATCCTGTTTAAAGTGGTCAAAATTTTTATACATTCAAGACTTAGAAGGGAAATTTATTCAAGTGTTTTTTTTCGAAACAGTTACCTAAGGTTGATAATAAATATCGTACATTTGCTTTACGAACAAAATTTATTGATGCTAAATGCCAGACATAACTTATCGATAAAATTGATAATGGATTACTCATCAATAAAGATCGAACGGTAATCAATTGATTAGTTCGACTAATCGAACATTTATCGATCAAACTCTCTGAGAAGTTTGATCGATGATTTTGATTAGAAATTTGTGATCAATTTCTGATTGATTAATGATCAGTTGTTCAATAACACAGCATTAACATCAGCCATCTAAATTGTCTTATTTTATTTTTACTTACCAATATACATAACTGTTACTGATGGTACTAAACATTTTCTAAAGTTAAAGGAAAATTTCAGTGATCACTTATCGATCACAATTTTCTAATCAAAATAATCGGTCAAACTCCCCAAAGAGTTTGATTGATAAATGTTCGATTAGTCGAACTAATCAATCGATTACTGTTCGATTTTTATTGATGAGTGATCGATTATCAATTTGATCGATTAGTTAAGTCTGGTAAATAATAAGTCATTTGGAAATGTTGGAGTAGCTTTTGCAGATGACAACACAGATAAACAGATTAATCTCTAAAATAAATAAGTTGACCGTCTAGCGTTTGGTTTCTTCTGATAAGACATGTTTTATTGTTGTTACAGGGCATGATCTGTAATTCTTTTTCTTTTAAGGAGGTTCGCTCCTCATGTTTTGGAATTTCTGTCAGATTTTCGGAATTCTCGGGTTTTATCCATTTGAAAGCATTATAATTTTTTGCACATTGACCCCCTTATTCTTTTCCATAATTTCATTTTATATATCTTTATGAGCATTCTGTAACAATTTCATTGAATTCTATTTATTCTGTCATATTCATTCATGGTCAAACCTTGTTAATGTTAATCCTATGGAAAATCAGAGGAGTTCAGTTTCCCGCCAAATTTTCAATCGTTTAAATCTCAAAAACGAGATCATCAACCTATCAATTTTTTTCACCTAAATTACTTCTTTTTTAATTTTCTAATAAAAAATCATGTTTATTTGAAATCCTATTTATTTTCAAATGGAGTAGCGAACCCCCTTAAAACAATTCTCTTTTACAAAAAATCCGTTAAAAGATAGAAAAAAAGTTTCTAAAAGGATTCCGAGTTCATGGTTGGCTTTATCAATGACGTAACACGAATCAACTCTTCTACTTTTGTATTGTTTAAATTTCTTATACTACGAGTTCTCGATGAATGTAGTATGACAACCTTTTATCGATACAAATGTTATATATACTTAGAAATATCTTGAAGGAATAATCATAGCCTCCAGTTAGTAGAAAAAAGAAGGGAAACGGGGAATGTTTCAAAGAGACAACGACGGAAAGGGGAGTTATAACAACTTGAAGCAACCATAAGATCTCCAATGAATGGTGAGGAAACCCCACACCCAATGGTCCTTTTCCTTAAAATTCAACGGTATCTCCCCCTTGCATCGCTCAGTCCTTAGCCAAATTTGGTTTCCAATCTAGATTTTTCGTTTATTAGTGCTCTATCAGATTTTGCAACGTTTAAATTTATTTTTGATTTTGATTTGATCTGCACTGAAGAGACATAAGTTATCGAAATGTTCTTATGCAGAACCTAAATTTACAAGAACTTCGGTATTTCCTTATTTCATTTTTTACGTTGTTGTGATATGTTCAATGCAATATTATAATAATGTATTTTTGTTCAATTTAACAATAGCATTGCTTGTTGGGTTTGCGTCATCTAATAACCGAAATATGCGAGGTAAAATATCGGCATGAACAGCCAATTCATGGTATGATCAGTACATATTCGATCTGAAATGATTGTGCAATACTTTATATCTGCATAAAATATAACCTTAAATTGTTACTTACAAAACAAATGATCTAACATTTTTCTTTCACCAAGGGAGCTTTCTTAAATTCTTTTCGAGAAATATAGCCATTGCCTGAAAAAATAAAAAGATAAGTACATGATAACACTTTTTAAGCAAATCGGTAACAGCTTAAGGCAACATCTTTTTTTACTGCTATTAGAGTCTTGATTTTGAAATATTTCAACAGAATACAAAGTCGTGTCACGTAAAATGGAACAAAAATAAATCAAAATAAGTTATTAAACACACAAGCACAAATAAATAAATAAATAAATAAAAAATAAATAAAATGGTTAAAAAGGGTAGAAATAATGCAAAGACATCTCAACTGAATGAAACTCAATACCCAAAAGATGAAAAATTCAAAAATATACATTTGATTGTATAAAATTATATTCAACCAAATAAAAAAAAAATAAAAAAAGGAAAAAAAATCTGCCTATTGACGTTTTACTTGAGTGTAGTTTAAAATTTATGTTTTTGTTAATACTAAACACATTAAGATAACTTTCAAATCATAGGTTTTACAATATGGAATACAATTGTCAATTTTTTTTTTAATTCGGAATCACAATAGTACAACTCCATAAAACAGTAAAGAGATTAGGCGACCCGAAAGAGTTGGTATCCAATGCAGTTTTTTGTCACTCGACCTCATATCCACTTTCTTCAATTAATGGCTTTTTCAGCGTTTTGCATATGTATTTAGCCGTAAGTTAGCAGTCCATATCACATACCCAGTTCGATATGGCCATATCGGCGCCCTATGATAATCAGCCTGTACGTCCGTCCGACTGTCTGCCTGTCTGTCCGTCAGCATTTTCTATGTCGTACGATAACTCAAGATTGCCAGTACAGATTTTTATGATTTAATTTTTTTACTCAAAGTGACTTCACCAAAGGAAGTTCCCTTTCGTTTTTGAGGAAAATCGGAAAACCATTTTTGGGAAAAAACTTTGTTTTTATATGAAAAAGTGCATATTTTGAGAATTAGCTCTATGTCATAAAATAAATTAAGATTGACTTCAGGGATTTTATTGATTTTGATATACTAGGTTGGTGTCGACCAAAGGAAGCTCCCTTATGTTTTTTCAGGAAAATCCGAAAACAATTTTTGGGGAAAATCTTATTTTTTATATTAAAAAGTGCATATTTGAAAATAAGCTCTACGTTGTATGATAACTTGAAATGACTTCACAGATTTTTATAAGTTTTAGGCATATTGTCGGACTATATCAAAAGAAGGTCCCTAATGATTTTGAGGAGAATCATAAAACATTTTTTGGGGAAAAACTTAGTTTTTATATGAAAAAAATCATATTTTGAGAATACGCTCAGTCGTATGATAACTTGAAATGACCTTCATATATCATTTTCAATGTTTTGATTTGATCTGAACAATTGAGACATAAGTTGTCAAAGCAGCTTTATGCAGAAACTTAATTTACAATAACTTAAGATTTTGTTATTTATGTTTTTCCCCACAAATTGTTTTATGATTTCCATGAAATCCTGCAAACAGGTTTTTGGGACACACAAGGGGGCGGGGCCCTTTCTGACTTTGTCAGTATTCTAGTTTTAATTGAATATAAATCCATTTTAACATGGAAATACAAGGCGGCCATATGAGCACTTTAATTGTAAATGTACAGTAAAATTGCTAAAGAAAAAAATATTAAAAACGGCTGATTAGAATCACAAATGATATTCATTCTAACATTCAAATCATGTTTTCGAAACCTTCAGTAAAAATTTTAGCTGATATTGAGATTTAATATTATTTTTGTATGGACTGCTTTTTTTCGTTTTAAGTAGAAATTGAAAAATAGCTCTAATATAAGGAAGAATATTGCCATTTTACAAATTTTTGTGAAAATTTTATCTTTATATTCTTATTCACTTATGAGTTATTCAGTTATAAATCTAAGCGTTAAAAAAAAGAAAATTGAATTATCTAACCTCACGGTTATTTCATTATTTGAAAATTTTAGTTTTTTGTCATACTATAATGAAATTATTTCGTATCCTGTATGAACATTTGTATTTAAACGTACCATCAAAATCACACTTTTTAAACGCAAATTTGGTGTTCTCATCTTTTTCATCAACATGTGCATCAAATGCAAATTCTGATATATCTATTTTATCATCTCGATTTAAATCCCAAGCATTGAAGGTACATGGCAACAGGAGATCAAAGGAACCTTCTTCTTCCCGCTGAAAATAAATATAATAATACTAAGTAAAAAAAAACGGGTACAGTCAATTAGATCATATAGCTTAACTTTCAACATTATCACAACACCAGAGGTTCACATTAGCCTGTGTCGCTCGCCTGGTAACTGATCTCAGAAATTTTTTCCACAGGGTTAAATCATAAATTTTAGACTGCCATTTTAGTTTTATAGTTGTCGTATGTTAAACTAAGATCTGCAGTGGTGTCCATCTTGGAATTTAGATAGGTACTATACTCATACATTTGCTGGATGAACATTATGTTACCCTGCCTACTTAATTTCAATTTGATATATGAAACGGTTCCAAGAATCTGCAATTTCCAATATTTTTCCAAAGGGTCCAATTTTAAACTAAGATTTGTAGTGGCAGGCGTCTTGGATTTATGATCGATACTTCAGCTATTTGCCTGATGACATTATATTAATATGCTTATCTAATATAAACTTGATATATAAAAGAATTTTTCAGAATCAGCATTTACAAAATGTTCTTAAAGGGTTTTTACACTAAGGTCCCCCCTGGCGGCCAACTTGGATGAGATGGGAACCTGCCGGACGTGTGTGGAAATTATAGTTCTTGAAAATCTTAACACTTTTGCTATTCAAATTTAACTTTTAGTTTGAATCGTTTGTGAAATATAACTCGAAACGTATAAAAATGGGCAATTACTCTTATATCGCTTATTATATATTCTTCAAAATTGCTGGATAGGTAGATCTTAAAATGCTTAACATTATTGATTCCCAACATAACCTTATCTCCCGTCTCCAATTGTTTCAAATGTGTAGAGCGAAAATGAAAACTAATCGAAAATTTTACAGGAAAAGGACCATGGATTTGTTTGTCTCTTTTGAAGCTCTCCAAAACAGACGGTTGGACAATTGAAAAAATGCCTTCAATTTTTCGTTTCCGATGTTTATAAGTTCATCAATGTACGAACTAAAGTTTTTCTACTGGCTAACCAAGTGGGCCTAAAGATTTGTCATGATATAATATTGTAACCACAGATATAAATTGTATTGTAATATAGCACAACTATTACTCAAAAATATAGATGCCAATCCTGAGTTTTTTTTATCATATCTTATGTGCTTATTTGTTTTTAGTTTGTTTAAACATTGTTCGGTTTAGTATTTTTCTTCGGATTATATCATGTAAAATCTCCAAGCTTTTCAAAATTTTATATTTTTATAAAATTGTCGATGTTTTGAAGAAACATGCCGTATAAGTGGCTACTTCCGCGGGATCTTAATTTTCGATTTTTGGCGCTAATTCTGATGTCGCAAAGTTACTTTCATTAAAAATAATTTACATCACGAATAACAACAATAAAAGCGCTGTTTCTTTGCTTAGTCTTACCATGTGTTTGTCTCATGAGCATATACTCCATATCCTTTCATTGTATACTTATAGAATACGCGATTCGAAATCGCAACAAATCAGACCGCGAAAATAAGATCAATAATTTTAAAATGAATCGTAAAATTTGCCAAAGTTACCACTTCTACGGTGTAATTATCCCTACCTCTTCTATTTCTCGTTTTCCACCACATGCTTTATAACAGTTGAATCTACATACAGATTTTCGCATACACTTGACTTTACATTTACATCTGTATATTGTAACTACTCTTTTTATTACAGTATGTTTATGATGGAACAGCCAAGCTTCTGCAACGTCCAAGACACAAAGAATCAAAACAATTCCTACCACGACAGACAGTGTGTTCTTCATCTTGGATTGCTGTTGAAGTAATAAATGAATATATGGTTATAAAATTTGTATTATAGGGTGAATATTGGGAGATATTGTCCTAGTAGAATTTTATATTGCACGAGCTTGTAAGTGCAATAAATATTCTACGAGGGATACTATTCCATAAAAATCATGCAACAACCCTTTTATTGCAGAGCAAAGCTTAAATTTCTGTTAATAAAGAAATTTTGCTGTAAATGACGTCATGAAATTTAAGTCGTATTTCCACTAGTGCAATATGGAAATTTATTGCACGCTTAATGGTATGTTGCTTTACAATATAAAGCTTATACAGTGTATTTTTAGTGGTGAAAAAGTAAAAGTACGTAGGCAACATGATTAAGGTGGTATGGGGGTCTAAAATTCTGTCAGATAGAATTTTTCTGATTCTTTATGATTTACCCTTTGTTATTACAGCATATAAAAAATAAAATAAAAATAAGGGGTCACCGGCCATATAAGAATAAAATATGAAATGTAAAAATCTGCTATTTTGGTTGAAATAATAGGGAAAATTAGCGAATTTTAACAAAATTTTGAATTATTTTAGTTACATCAGATAGAATTTTTTAAAATTTGGTAAATTAATAGCTTATATACTGTCCTTAAATTTCCATGAAAAAAATTTGGGGGTCACCGAACTTATTTTTGAATAAATCGCAAAAACTCATTTTTTCCTCTTATTTCTATACAAATTATTATCTCCCCTTAATGAAACAGGGGTTAGCTGAAAGGTTCAATATTTTGCGTGGTTACTTGATAAAAGTGGCATAATTCATCAAATTTAACTATTATAAGTCATTGAAAATGGTTTCGGCAATGTTCCCATAGTGAATTCCATTTTAAGTCTCATGCGCAAGAAAATGCGCAGTACTACCTTAAATGTTTAAACATTGTTTAAAAAAATTACCAAAGTATAAAGTAGATTTACAATTGTTCGAGAAGTTTTGTTTTTATTGACACATATTCTAAAAAAGGTCCATTCTTTGCAATCAAACTAACGACAATAAGCCATGAATAACAAAATACGGAAGTTTACTGTATATTTACTTTCTCCATATGGCCATTTCGACAACGGTCATAGATTAGAACTGTTCTAAAAGCAGTCATCGAGTAAAACTGTTCTAAAACGGTCATAACCTGTTCTAAATGCGGTCATGGCCTTCCGTATGACTGCTTTTAGAACTGTTCTTAGTTAACTTTGAAAATGAACGTTTTTATGACCACTTTTAGAACTGCTCTGTCTTATAACCACTTTTAGAACTGCTCTATTTTATGACTGCTTTTAGAACTGTTCTAAGTTAACTTAGAAAATTACCGTTTTATGACCGTTTTTAGAAATGTTCTACGTTTGCTCTAAGTTAACTTCAAATTAACTTAGAATTGTTTCTAAGTTAACTTGGAGTTAACTTGGATGAGAGGTTATGACTGCACCCAACTGTATGGGTAAAGCTCATTGTTGAAGGCCTCATCATGACTTCAAGATGAAGAACAACAATTAAAGCGGAGGTCTAGTGCTTAGTTTTACGACTCTGTCGCATTTGCTTGCACTCTATATCCCTTCAAATTTAATGAAGGGATAAGGAGTAAGTACACATGAGACAAAAATTCTGTAGAAATACATTGCAAGTCCTTGTCTGACTTAAGCTTTTCGTTAAAATCCTATTGGTTATTTGGTCTAATTCAGATTTATACATAATTTCATTATTTCTTAAATTCACAGTGACCTCGGTATTTTGTTATTTCTTTTAATGTTCTAATTAGATAAGCATTGAAGCGACATGGCCATCCGCAAACACTTTATTAACAAGAATTTCGGTAAATTACTTTCTGCTGTATATGATAATCAAGATAGTAGTCACCGTTGTTTCTTACATTGGGTCAGATATGCGGACTCCTCTGTCTTTTTTCATATCATTACATGTAAAATATTTTGCCCGTGAACACCCACTTTCCATGTTATATTCTAAAAGCAAATTCCTCTAAGGAATTTTGATATTTTTTTTTAGAAATTGACATTACTCCTTCTTTCTATTTTTAAGACTTACAAATTTCTATACAAAGCCTAGAATGGACATTTCTCGCCAATTTTTTTAATTGATTGTATCTCAGCATCAAGCCCATGAAACTATTACATTTTCTTGCTTATTGTCAATCTTGCAGTAAGTCCCTACTAATGCAGAACATTTTTATGAAATTCCCATTACTACATTCAAGGTTGAAATTACCCTAAAGACACAACAAAATTTATATTTTGAAAAAAAAACTCAGTTATACATTACCGTCGTTGTGCTCTTTACTTTTTGGTATAACACTTCACTGAAAAATTTTAACTTTAAATGTATACGTATATTGATTATATCTCCGAGATTATCCGATATCTATTTTTGCATTCTGGGAAACCATTTTTTTTTCTACAATAAATATATTCCATGCACGTGTTCCATTAAATATTGAATTACATTGTATAATCAAATTAATGTTAACCAGGTTATCTTATAATACTTTTCCAATTATATCCAATCACTAGGAAAACCTCATCATTCAAAGAAATTTGATGGCTTTGTGTTCGGAAAAAAATAATTTTCAACAATGAAAAAGAGATCAATACTGGCCGAATTTGCCACAAAAATTAGCTATAAAGTCGCTTAACTGGCCAAAATATTGTTTTCATCGGTACTTTATTTCACCGTTGCAATAATGGTAAGTTCACCTTTCCAAAAAGGTTTAAACTTTAAATCATGAACTTTTTAAATTTCAATTTTATAAAATTGGAATCCATTTGGTTAGAATCGCAAAGAAGTAACGTCACATTTTTATGAAAAAAAAACACTGTAAATTAGATCTGCGCAAACTAGAATACTATTCCGTTCAACATTTTCAGTCTTTTCTGTGCAAAGTACGATTTTATTAATTTACTCCATTAAACTGAAGACATTCAATGTGCGGCTGAAGTTAAACAGTAATTCCCAAGTACTGTAGTAGATAAATTTCAACACATGATGTATTTTGAGCTATTTCGTCTTTGAGGGTTGCATGTATGTTGAAAGCAATGTGTATGCAGAGTGCACGTGAATCAAAACGAAAAATAAAATATACCGAATATATATAATAGGACTCTATATTATCAATATACTTACAAAAAGAAAATTGTCGAATAACTTTGAAACTTGCGTGAAATATAATTACAATACTTTCAGTTTTACAATTTTTTATTTTGATTTGCACAATCACGATGAGAGATGTTGAAAACAAGCAACAGAAACTAAGACATAAGCATAACGTTTCAAGGTGGTTCGGGTGTCTAAAACTGCGCATCTATCCCGCGCATCTGATGAAAATTTGAATTTACCATTAAAATGTTGTAAAAATGATTTTAAATAGTTTATTGATAATAAATAAAATGAAAATGAACAACATTTATGGTACCAGCATACAACATATGTCACTTTTTTGAAAAACTTTCATTCTATTAAAGGGAGATAATTCTAAAGAAATATTTAAGGAAAAGTCACATTTCAATGATTTTGTCAAAAATATGATTGGTGACCCCTATTTTTTATTTGACATTTCCAAAGAGATTTCTTTAACATACTTTATACTACATTCTCACCAAAATCTTTCGTTTAATTCATATAGAAAATTTATAAAATAGTATTTTCTCCCTATATAGACTATATTAAAAAGGTCAGAATCTTGCTCTTTTCGGAAGCCTCTCACGGAAAAAAAAAGATCGGTGACCTATTGATTTTTTACTAAGATTTTGAAGTGAATAAATAAAACTTTCAGGCACAAAAAAATAAGAAAAATCTATCGTTTTGATTTTAGAACCCCGAACTACCTTAAGAAACGAGAGTAAGATTTCATATGTCTTGCAATTCGAAGCATCTTTACATCATAGAGATTTTTTTTATGTTAAATGGTTATTCCGTAAACATATTTTATTTAGTAAAAAGAATATCAAGCACTTTACCAAATATTGATACACAAATTTATTAAACTGTAGTAATTATATCCCACTGAAAGTCAGGAAAAGTATTATTGTGTACTAGGCTTTTCTTTGAACAATTTTCGGTTTGTTATGTAGCAATATCTTCATTCCTGATAGGCTTGTTTTCTATGTAACAGCATAGTTTAATCATCAAAGCTCAAGGTCACCGATTAAAATCGTTTTTCAAGAATTTCCGACCCAAATACTGTAAAACTAATGCATATCATCGCACATTTAATCAAAAACGTGCATGTTTTATGTAAAATTTAATGAAATGGTTATGTTGACGCCTTCAACATTATCAGAATGTACCGTGCCATTGTCCTTGCATAATTCGTTTCGGACTGACGGTTCGGTTTTCATTTACTTTATTAATATTTCAAAGTTCAACATATAGGCAAAATGATATATAAGCAAAACTTTCAAAAACGTTAGACTTGCTAACAACGGAAGTAGAATACCGAAGGAACAAATGAGTGAAATTTACGAAAATCGAAGTCCAAAGGCATGGCCAAAACAAGAACACAGAAAACAATGACGCCAGACACAAAACAACGACGCTAGACAGACACAAAGCACAGAAACAGAATTTGCACATTCAAAACAATGCATTCATAGTGTGAACTCCAGTGAAACTGAGAGTGACATCAGGTGCTCCGGAAGGGTAAGCATGTCCTGCTCTGTTAACAGCACCCGTCACACTATGAATTGCTAATTAATCTATTAAGCATCAGAGCTATTTTTCAGAAGTTGAATTTTATTATTTATAATTCACATGAAGATGCTGGAATGATTTTGCAGGTAACAGTAAAGCCCTACATAATTTGTGCCTTTCTGTTTGCGTTATTGGTGGAGCACTCACATTCCTGGTGGACATCTCCTAGAACTAAAGAACATGTAACCGTGTACAAATTGGTAGAATGTTGGTGTTACGTGGTGTGTAAAGAGGGAGCCACATGTACATGGAACTGCCCAAACGCTTGCAGTAACAAGAGAACAAGGATGATAGTAAAGGTATACATGAATTCACACTTGACATTTTGTCTCCAAATTACCTCATAATTGTCTCCGAATAACCATTTGACGTCATGGAACAATCAACTTTTGAACAATGACGTCATATTTTACTTCTGTGATGTAGACATTGCGGGAACCTGTGTGAAATAGGGTCGATTCAGTAACTGTGTCCCTACATGTACCTGACTTTCTTGAACAATCAAATCGCAGTGATGTTGTGACTGATTATTTGCTTGTCCCTATATCAAAAACTGACAGCTCCTTTGTAAAAAGATGACAAAATACTACATTGTGTATGAATGTACAGAATATTTTGTCTGTTTCCTTCCATATTTAATGACGGTGTGTTTTCTTCAACACAGAAGCCGAGAAAAGTAAAACATGTCTGGAAGTAACGGTGGAGACATATTTATTGAATCGGTTCTAAACAGCAATGGCAGACCAAAATGTAAATACGTCTATTGACAATGGAGACATGATAGCTAAAAATAATTTTCATTCTTATTATTAATGGCTAAATATCGAACTTACTGTAAATTTATTTTCTGGATATGGCGATTTCGACATCTTTAAGGCCATTTCGACAACTTATGTATCCTCATTGCATATAAAATCTAAACCATTAGAAAACCATAAACTCAAAGATGTTTATAAACAGGTAGAAAAGAAATATTTAATATGATCAAATAATCAAAGCTGATTTAGTTACACATGTATTCAGTAAAATGCCCGTGACCTGATCATATCCAACAAAACCTTTGTCACAAATTTAATTGCAGTTAAAATCAATTTGCTACATTTGGAAACAATAGTAAAACAGTACTGTTTGTTAATGTGCCTAAATAAAAAAATATTATCATTATTATTATTTTCAGACATTAAATTGTACATTAAACATTCAGTTTATTGAAAACCATTATACCCTTGGATGAAGGTGTCAGTTCGATTAACACACTCGGTGAAAAATTGTCACCCTCGACGTTGTCTTGGGTGATAATTTTTACCTCGTATGTTAATCTACCATAACACCTTCATCCAAGGGCATTATGTGTTGAAAAACGTATAAATATTGCTTTGATCAGTTAGGACTATGAATATGCTGAAGGATGACAGATAGAATGTTTTGTGTACGAATGTTCATATTATGTTATTTTCAAATTGCATTTAGCGAAATTCAAAGTCAATGAACAATGATAAGAAGACATTAATTTTACCCTGCAAGTTTGAGAGTTGGGATGTAGATCAAAGCGGAGAACTCAATTATGAAGAATTTGTGTTTTCATCTCATACGAAGCAAGAAGACCCAACTGGACGTAAATTGTTTGAAAAGATTGATACAGATGGCAAGTATAGTTTAAATTTAGCCAATTATTAGGCAAAGCCATTTTGTTGAATATGCTTGTTCTTGATTTCGAATCCAGTCCAAGTACTTCAGTTTTATATAATGTATTAATGTATATACATGTAGGTCCAAGTACTTCAGTTTTATATAATGTATTAATGTATATACATGTAGTATTTTTTGTTTTCAATTTTTTGTACTTTGGATTGCTTCCTTTTAAATGTTGTTTTTGTTTTTTGCTTGTTTTTATTTTTTGTTTTTTGGTTTTTCGTGCAGTTGTTTTTGCTCATTTTAAACAATTTATGATTAAATAAATTGAATTATAAAGATAGGAGTGACAAAAGGTTAGGTTCAAATTTAATGTCTCGCATGATATTTTGTTTCAGGAAATGGAGGTGTGTCGAAAGCCGAGTTCATTGAAGCTCCAATTCTGGAAGAGAAATGTTAACCCATTGATTCTTTGATTTTGTAATAAAATTAAGTCTTGGTGAATGTTTGTGTAAATGAATTATCAGTATTTAGCTAATGCAGGACTCCAAGTGAAAACGAGCCATCTTTTGAGAAAAGATATCAGGGTAGATCCAGAGTTGATTGCCGGACTGACAAACACCGACTGTGACAAAAATGGCCTTTTTCACTGGAAGTTTAACGTGTGCTATGTGTGGAGCAGAATATGCTTTCCCTTCCGGGACACCTGATGATACCCCAGTTTTTGTAGGGGCTCACACTGCTAGCGCTTTAGTTTTGTGGAGTTCTTCTTCATATTTGTTTATGTTTTGTCTTTGTCATGCTCAATTCGTGTTGGGTATAATTTGCCATGATATTTGAGACCCGTCATGGGTTTCTTGATTACCTGATTATCAGTGCATTTTTAATGATTATTTGATTACGAGGGGGCATTTATTTAATTATTATTTGATTATTAGCTTGCATTTTTATATAATTTTGATTACCAAGCCAAAAATTTATTGATTACCAAGGTAAAAATTTATTGATTACCAAGGTAAAAATTAAATGATTATTTGATTACCAAGGCAAAAATTTAATGGTTATTTGATTTCTAGGACCCCCCCCCCCCATGAGGACCCTCCATATTTGGATTTTAGAATTCCCCATTTCATCATTTTTGCTACGGTATTTGTTTGCCAATGTATTGCATCCACTTCTTCGTCACAATATAAGTTCAGTTACAATAAATTAAATTTTGATATTCAACAGAAGAGTTGGAGTTTATCATCGTGTACATATACATACAGTTATCATAGGCTTCATTTGAAATAAATTTTAGGCTTCCTTATTTGTCCACATATTACGTTACACTTAACAAAAAATATATATGCTGAACTCATTTTGGTCAAATTGGTTGATGAATTGATCGAGTTTTATGTCCAGTGAGGAATATTTCAGCTCCTTCAGGACGAGCACAAATTAATTCAAAAATTTATAAGAACAAGAAGAAAAAAATAAAGGTGGAATAGACAACCGGCGCAACGAGTTTTGATGCCACTAGAAAAGGGGAGAAATCGGGTAGGAATTTTAGCCTTCTAAACCGCCTTGGAAGGCTGATCTGCTTAAATGAATACAGAAGGGTTTTAACACTACACAGAGCATGTGCTCCACACAGTTCGTTTACAATGGTTCGCAGCGAGGCTTTCCATATTATGACCTGACAACCCTGCATAGACAGGACATTCACTTTTCCGCCAACTGGGGTCGCCCCGGCAGCTCTGTAGACAGATTACCTGAAAATCGATTCATGTGGCGGGTGGTCAACTTAAAGGTCATTCATCATTTTTGCACATGAGTTATGAGAGAATGAGTGTTATTACAAAACTGCAAAGAGCCGAAGTCAAAGGTACAAAAGGACACAAGAGGTGCTACTGCGATTTGAGCTGTTACTTAATTTCAGAGCAGATCATGTTTACCCTTCCGGATCACCTCGTGATACTTCAGTGTTTGTAGGGGTTCACACTGCTAGTGCTTTAGTTATGTGGCGTTCTTGTTCATTTTTGTTTATTTCTTTTTTCTTTGTCACAAGTCGTATTGGATGTGAATTATCGTGTTTTGGATTTATGATTTTAGAATTCCACCTTTCCTCATTCTTGCTTCGGTATTCGTTTGCCGATGTATTCAGACATCATTTTGTCTTTATATTTAAAGCCCTTAATTTTTTTTCTCTGTGTCATCTATAGATGTGGGTTTATATATATATATACATATATGCTTTTGTCTTGGGGATTATTGAACACATAACCTGTAATAATAAATTTAAAAGCAGCATTTTATAAAATTTTAAGTAATCTTGTTGTTAATTTTCCATTTATAAAGGAAGACGAGTTCCAATAAATTTAAAAAGAGTTGTTTTTAAATTAAAAGTAGTTTTGTTTGTTTTCCACATACAATGTAGCGTTCAAAAGTTTTGGAAAATTAAAGAACCTTAGTGAGCAAGCTCACATACCCAACGTCCCCACATATCAGGAAATCCTGCATTATTGAACTCCAAAAGTACCCATATTTGCAATATAATACATGAAAATGACAAAGTTCATCAATGTGTAATTTTGTCAAAAAAGATCAATAATCAAAACCCAAGTAGCATGCACATCTTTGATATGTGTACAATGATCCTGCATGATAAAAACTTCTTATATTAAAGACTGCAGGAGGAGTTATCCGGACAAATGATGTACCCTATAAGCAATATTATGCTTAAAAATGACAAAGTTCATCGTTGTGTATTTTTGTAAAAAATTATCAGAAATCTAAATCAAAGTAGCATGCACATCTTTAATGTGTGTACAATGATCCTGCAAATAAAACCTTCCTATCTGGAAAACTGTTGGAGAAGTTATCCGGACAAATGATGTACCCTATAAGCAATATTATGCTTAAAACTGACAAAGTTCATCAATTTGTATTTTTGTCAAAAAATTATCAAAAATCTAAATCAAAGTATCATGCACATCTTTGATATGTGCACAATCATCCTGCAAAATAAAAACTTCATATCTGAAAAAACTGTAGGAGGAGTTATCCGGACAAATGATGTACCCTATAAGCAATATTATGCTTAAAACTGACAAAGTTCATCAATGTGCATTTTTGTCAAAAATGATCAAAAATCTAAATCAAAGTAGCATGCACATCTTTGATATATGCACAATCATCCTGCAAAATAAAAACTGCCTATCTTAAAAACTGTAGGAGGAGTTATGCGGACAAATGATGTTCCCCCTTAGTGATGACAGACGGACGGACGGACCAGTCAAAAACTATATACCCTCCGCAACTTCGTTGCGTGGGGTATAATTTTCTCGGTTTTAAGGGATTCGAATTCTCTATTATTATATATTCTTTTATAGATAGATTGAATTAAGAATTGAAATAATTGTTATATTTACCTATTAAACTGAAACCAATGAAGAGTACAAAAGTAAATTGATATAGATAATTGAAGGAGGTGTTTTATAAAAATCGCTGTCCAATATCAAGATTTATCTTATGTTCGTAATTAAGAAAAGATTCTTTTCGATGTCTGAAATCAAATTTAGACGCTTTTGCAACACTCTTGATATGACTACATACTATTTTCTCTTGTTGAATATATTTATGATGTCACAGCGAGAAACAACTTTATTGTTCCCAGCGGAAAAACTTTGATATGACACGGAAACGGGAAACAAAAATCTGGATCCTATTTGAATCTCAAAGAATATGCCAGTTTCATTTGCGAGATTCGAACAATAAAACGATCACTTGTGGCAAATAAAGCTGTAGACATTAAGGAGTGCGAGGTAGTTGTTTTGTTTGGATAATTTCCAGCACTTGTGGATTTCCGCTTCATTTATAGCAATCAACTATCCCTCTGCATTAACAGTTTAAACGTATAAATAAAAATACAATAAGGACTGTAGGTCTCGTAAAAATTACAAAGCAAATACGTAATGAAATACAAGGGACGACAGGAAACATCTTCAATGGAAAAAAAATCATAATTACATGCCATAATCTGCCAGGGAACTACACAAGAAAAAAAAAACAAATAAGACAAAAGACAAACGTAATCAACGATAGGAACTCGGGGCAGCCGGACTTGGTACCCGCACTAGTAAAAGCCAGCGGCAGGGTTAAACCGGTTTATGGGTGACTAAACCTCCCCTTTATCTGTCCCGTTTAACTATAGTATAATAAACATACGATTAAAACCCAATACAGGTAGACTATAGGTAGGAAGTTGTTTTTTAGAGATCAATGGCTGCACAAATTTCAAATACGTTGAAAGTTGTAAACTTCGGGCATCTTTTTGCAAATTTTCAAATTATAATTCAATCGTGAACTCTGTTGTTCATGGAACTTAAAGTAGATAGACACTGTTCCGCTGCACAATGCAATCAGGCATTAGAAAAATAAAGAGTCGGATACGGGGTAGGTTTGATTTTCAGACCGGAAAAGTCATTCGACGGCTTTTCCTTTGTGAAGTCATAATTGAATGAGAGAGGTGAAACGTCATATTTCGTTTACTTTGCCGCGAATTAACTCCCTTTTCCCATAAATACTTTTTAATCCAGAAACTTTGAAAATATCTCCGTTAAATGCATGGTGACATATACATTTTTTTATTATTGTATCCAATTAATTACATCATAAACTATCTGTTCACACAAATACATCAAATTCTCATGGATAAAAAGTTCATCTCTATTAAGCTAAAAATTGCCTTTCCATATTTTTCCCGTGCAGTCTATGTATATTTAGGTCAAAAATGGCTAAAAAGAGCAAACTTTTATCTCAATTCTAGAAAAAGCAAGCATGGTGAACCATACTTTTTATTAGAGATTTCGGGTAAGTATGATAGGTTCTTCAATTGTGTCGACTTACAACAAAATCTCATGGATATGAACACTACGGTAGCAGGACGTTTCGGCCATAGTGTAACCTCGGACTTGGTCGTTTCGGACTTGGATGTTTCGGCCATCGTATGAATACACAGTTTCGCATTTATAGTATATACATTGTAACTGTATAGTATAATTGTGTTGAACCTGCAATTTACACTATTGCTGGGTCATCCAAATAATTTATGAGTGCACATTGTATTTATTTGATTAAAACACATTACAGCCAGGTTTTGTCCTAGATAACTATATACTTCGTTTGTCCTAGATAACTATATACTTCGTACAGTAAATATGTGTACATGAATGTCGATGTGCTATATTGAAACAACTCTCTCTAGTGTAAGTATTTTATTATAGTTTATCAGAGCCCAAATAACGTCGACATTGCTTCACAAAAAGTAAATTGACAATTTTTTTTTATATCATTCAGAAAGTTTTAAGGATTTATAACATTTAAGCACATACTCATGACAAGGCCGAAACGTCCAAGTCCGTAATTACAAATGGCCGAAATTTCATATGGCCGAAGTGTTTAAGGGCCGAAACATCTCGAAAACAATATTACTGTCTATCTACCTTAAGGTCAAGTCACAGTTAATGAACGCCACGTAGTGATGAGTCGACGTCATAGCACAAAGACTCGTAAATGTCGGCGAATTTACTGGCGTAACTTTCTGTATGGCATTGTATTTTTTCTTTCGTTTGATTCCTACTTTACCTGTTTTCGTTTAAATGCGTAGGACACGAACCATTTGATTTTCAGGAAAGGGGGCTTGGATTTTCACCCGAGCCGGGAAATAAATCTAGCCCGCCTCGCGGGCCAGATTTTTTCCCCGATATTCCCTATGCTTAGAAATTTTGCCCAGCCAGTCATTTTTTCTAATGGACAGAGTCGGAACAAGATTTTTTTTTCAACCCAGGTGCTGGTCAGAGAATATTTCGGGCAAAAATCGAGGCTTAGAATTTTTTTCTAAAACATACCAGCTCCCCACATTGCTTCAGTTGACAAATATATTTCATATTTCCTCTAAAAAGATAAACTAGAAATAAAACCAGGTCAAAGGTAAGCATGGTAAGAATTGTTACAACTGTCCGCATATATTAATTCGCAGACCTTTTTGATGATTTAATTGTAAAGTTTGAGGAATATACATTAGTATATAGACATTTTTAAGATTGCGGATATTATTTTTATTTGATGTGATAAGAAGGGCCATCCGCAGAAGTCATGACATAAACGATTTCTATATTATGTTACTCCATTTTCAAACTGTGTGTATACTGAATTATACCAAAAAACTGACATATTCAAAAGTTAAAGGATTTCGAGTGTAGCTGCTCGCCAACAGCTAAAAACAAATTGTCCAGGTTAGTAAATTGGTCCCGTATGCTTTCAAGGTAGAACATCTTAAACAAAAAAAATCCGTATAAATCTTTTTTCCCAAGAAATTAACATTTATCTTTAAATATAAAACAGGTATTTTTTTGCGCTTTACTGCATTTACTCACTCCATATCCCTTCATTGTTAATTTTAGACTGGAGTTTGTCTCTCCAATAATATATTAATTGGGCGAGTCTATCGCCTCGCCCAATTAATATATTATTACAAATTTTAACCCCCTAAAAAAACCTCAAAAGACCTAAAAATCACTTAATTTCTACAAAAAA